>BGNK01001032.1:0-12345 GCA_003297005.1 Symbiodinium sp. clade A Y106
AGTTGGAGGGGCCTGTCTACCTTGTTGAGATGGAGCTCTCTTCTTTCTCAGCAACGTGGAAGAAGCCAGTCTCTTCTTGTCGAGGCTGGTCTCTTGGCATTACTCTATCATTTCGTAGAAAGTCTCACTCGTCTCAAGGCGCAGAGGTACGCGGTGCGAGCGTGTCTGCGAGTGCTAAGTAATTACCTGTGAAACATCGAAAGTGTTTCCGCTGTGAAAACATCGAATGTGTCTTCCTGCTGTGGCCAAGCAAGACTATTGTCAGCTGTTTGTTATGTAGGGAGCATATAGCACTCGACGTTGCTATTCCGCGTCCATTGTGCTGGCGAGTTTCCACGGAGTGGTGGTAGATTTCGAAGTGACCATGTCGTACGACATGGAGAGTGACTAGTCGGAGGCTGGAGATTTTCTCTGGATTATATGTGACTGTGTCACGCGTTACACAGACAGAATGTCCGTGCTGGTAGTTTAAGTCTTGAAACCAGANCCGTGTCTAGATTTGCTGTCTCATTGCTGATATCAAACCTGTCCGTCGAAACACAGAGTTCGGGACGAGGCAAATATCAACGTATCTCCAATCGGGCTGGGGGGACGGGGACCAGGCTGGTGGGGCTGGGTCTGTGAGTGAGGCTGGGTCAGGCTGGCACGGCTCGGGGTGTGCTGGGGGACAATTCAGGGCTGGGCTGGGGGCTGGGCTGGGCTGGGGCTGGGGTCTGGGCTGGGTTGGGTTCTGTTGTCCATATTAATACACCACTTTAAGGCTAAGGTCTTGTGTGGGTGTAAGGGCTTGGGGAATTAGGGGTAAAGGTTTGGGGCACAATCCCTAAGGGTCCGAGTACCTAATAATTAATCATACACTCTCCTAAATATTGAGCTACAGAACTACTATCCTAAACCCAAGTATCTAATTGTTGGATCCTTTGGACCCTTAGGGAATTGTCAATGGGTGTGGGACGGCGCCATCGTGTGGCTGCGAGGGGTTTGGCTGCTGCAGCTCGTAAACCTGGAGCCCAAGCTCAAGCCCTCCTTGTAGGGTATAGGGTTTAGGGTTTAGGGGTTTAGGGTTGAGGGTATAGGGATCTACTGATGACGGCTTGCGGTTTAGGGTATAGGGTATTATAGAACCCTTGCAGAACCTTTGTAGAACTTTCAGAGCACTCAGGAATCCTACAAAGCCCTCATAGAGGTCTTTCGAAGCAGCAGCCGACACCCCAGGCGCATTTCCAGCATTCTGAGCGACGTCGGCGCGCCCTCAACATACCCAAATTCAATTCCCTCAGGCTTTCCATTAACCCTCCAAGTTTTATCTAAACCCCCAAATCACCCTAAACCCTAAACCCCCAAATCGCATAAAGCTCCGACTAATGCAGAAGCCGACAGGCTGGTCGAAAATGTGGCTTCGCACACTCGCAGGAGGTGGCTAGAAGCTCGCAGTTCGGGCATCTTGTGTTTTGGGGATCGTAGGCTTCCCCATAGGCCCCAAAGTAGTTCCTTTTTGGGGTTCATATTTAGAATTCTATAACGTAATCCCCAAAAGGAACTACTTTGGGGCCTATGGGTAGGGGTTTAGGGCATCAATTCTTGCAGGGCTGTAGGGTGTAGGGTTTCGTATCTTGACTCAGGGTCCAGCTTTTCGGCAGCGTTGATCGTTTCGCTAAGGATTTGCATTTCCGAATGCTCTACCATTCACAAGGATCCACAGAAGAAGCCTCAAGGAAGACCATGAAACTTCGAAAAACTTTCTGTACACGTAGACAGCTTAAACTCTCAAGCCCTAAGCCCAAAGCACGAACACCTAAACCTGAAATCCCTAAACCCTAAACCCCTAAATCCTAAACCTAAACCCAAAAGCCGCCCCCAAAGCCCGAGCTAGCGGCACAGGAGGTCCTCTACCATCCACGCCGCTACAAGGTGCGGTTTAGGGTTTAGGGTTTAGGGTTTAGGTTTAGGGTTTAGGGTTTAGGGTTAGGGTTTAGGGTTTAGGGTTTAGGTTTAGGGTTTAGGGTTTAGGGTTTAGGGCTTAGGTTTAGGGCTTAGGTTTAGGGCTTAGGGTTTAGGGTTTAGGGCAACCCCATTGGGTGATCCCAAAGGATGGGGGCCTTGTAACATATTGAGACCTCCGCAAAACTTTTATAATGTAGGAACCTGATTAAGAAACCTTGGGCCATTATTAGGGTTCCTTATATGAATCCTACTATTTTGGGGTTATA
This sequence comes from Symbiodinium sp. clade A Y106, assembly GCA_003297005.1. NCBI lineage: Eukaryota > Dinophyceae > Suessiales > Symbiodiniaceae > Symbiodinium > Symbiodinium sp. clade A. The sequence continues at coordinate 2,211 of BGNK01001032.1, forward strand.
GGCCCAGGGTTTCTTAATCAGGTTCCTACATTAGCACCCACATCTCAGAGATTTTGGGCGAGTTTGGTTCAGGGCCCTGGCCCGAAAACGTTGAGAAGTCGCCGTCGTGGTAGCCGTAGCAGCAGCGGAGCCTGAGTGAGCAGTAGAGGATCATCGGTTTTAGTAACTATTAACATAGCAACATAATAACAGTAAACCCCATAAAGTTGGAAACCGGATGAAGGCCAACTAGTGCTGGGATTCCCTATACATTACTCTTAAGGATTGAGGCTATGGGGTTTCCAACTTTTGGGCTTTTACTGTAAGTGTGACTACACGTCTAACTACACTTATAACTTATAATAAGCACACTTACGGTACTGTACTTAGAACCCCATTTACTAAGTCCCATGATCTTCCAAGTAAGTGTTCAGGGATCGGGCGACTTAGTGAGTAGGGTTGCAAGCAAGATACCTACTTGTGAGTACTTAGGGTTTAGGGTTTAGGGTTTAGGGGTACCTCCAGCAGAGGTACTTCAGATCCATCCTGTAAGTAGCAACAGCTACTGCAGTGGAGCGATTGAAGATATGATGCCGGCCTGGTTGCTTGTGTGGTTTTTGGTGTTGCTTTCGCTTCTGGGCTTCTGAGTGCGCGAGCAGAGCTTGTGAGCTGTATTTACAGGCAGCATGAAGCCACGATAGCTGCTCTGAAACCACAATCCCTGAACATGTGATCCTACCCTCCCACAACAGACTTCTCGCTGCTACGCCTCCGGCTGCCGCGGCTTCTTGCCGACTTGAGAGAGGTATCAACAGTATTGAGGTTGTTTGTGCTTGCCAGGAAGCGTCTTGTGGGTCTTTCCTGCGTCTACATCAACAAACCTTAAAGGGTCTAAGTGCTTCATAGTCCATTGCCCCCACGCCAACACTCTTTGGTAGTCATGTTCCCTGCCAGTTGCTATTCTCCTAAACCGAAACCTCCGACAAAGAACCCCTGTAGAACCCTGAAACAGCTAGCCCTCACAAGCCCTTCTTAAAGCCGAATATTTACCAATACTATGCTGGGGGTTTCTTCTAATTGTTATCGCATACTGGGCCCCCAAACCCTATTCTAATTCTTAAGGCCCCGACATTAAATTCAATGAAGGAACAACAAGAAGCTCTATGAGCGCAAGGCCCTGAAGCGCTCCAGCCTAATCCTCAAACTTCAATTTAAAGTCCTATAAACCCCAACCCCGGTAGCTCTAAAGCCCTAGTCTCCCAGACCCTAAACCCGAAACTCTTAAACCCTAAACCCTATACCTAGACCCCCCAACTACCATCTAATATACCCCAAATACCCACTATTGAGGATTAAAAGGGCTCCATTAAAGGGCCTTTGGGGGGTCCTGGTAACACCCTACTTGGAGGATCATGGGACTTAGTAACTAGAGTTATAATTAAGGTAACTGTACTTATAACTACTTATAACCCCACTTAGGGCACTTATAACCGTACTTACTAAGTCCCATGATCCTCNAGGATCATGGGACTTAGTAACTAGAGTTATAATTAAGGTAACTGTACTTATAACTACTTATAACCCCACTTAGGGCACTTATAACCGTACTTACTAAGTCCCATGATCCTCCAAGTAGAGAGCGGAACACAAGCAAAACAAAGCTCAAGCCTTCAGCCCAAAGATCTGATAAAGCTTAGGGAGGCCGAACAAAAACCGTCGCGCAGGCTACTTCCGTAGATACTATGGTTCAGGGTTTAGGGGTTTGGGGGTTTGGGGGTTTTAGGGGTTAGGGTTTAGGGGTTTGGGGGTTTAGGGGTGTTAGGGGTTACGGTTTAGGGTTTAAGGTTTAGGGTTTGGGGGTTTACGGTTCAGAGTTAATGTGATATCGCCATCCTAAACCAACTACTTATTTCTCAGGTATTTTGGACCCATTCACCTAAAACCCTGAGTCTTTATAGCAAGCGTTATTTGGTGTTGTTAACTTGGGGACACGAGGAGTAGACAACCTGCTTCATATACAACCCTGCAGCCCTTAACTTCAGCCTTCAAACCACAACCTTCATGCCCTAAATTTTGAATAATTGGATTGTGAGGTTTTCTGGCAGGCCGGTGATGTTCTGCGGCCGATTGAAGGCAGAAAGTTTGTTAACCAAGCAGGGACTGCTGTGGATACTACATCCACGTATAACTACCCTGGACCTCCGCTAAACACTACAGCCTAAGGCCTAAAACCCTGAAGGAATTCTGGAGTCGGAGGGCTAAACCCTAAACCCCAAAACCAAAACCCCTAAGCCCTAAACCCCAAACCCGAACCCCCCCCCAAAAAAAAAACAACAAAAACTAAGCCCTAAGAGAGACGAGGCTACTACTGCCCCTATGCCCACTACCCGCACGAGCGGCGGGAGCCAAAGGAGGGGATCCCCGGAGCAAATCCCCAAGGGTCCCAAGTACTAAAGGGAACCTTTTAGGGCTCCGTAAAGGGATCTCCAAGGGTTTCTATGGGTAGTTGTCAAAATTAAGGTCCCTTTTTGGGTACCCTAAATAATAGGTGCCGTATTATTAATAGGGACCCAAAAAGGGACCATAATTTTGACAACCACCCCTATCAAGGTACTATAAGGGTTCTGTATGGGTAGTTCTCTAAATTTATAAGCCCCCTTTTCAAATTATGTTTTACAAGGGTGCCGTACCATTTTTTGGACCCCAGTAATTTAGAGAGCTACCCACATGGGCCCTTACGCAAAACACCCTGCAATCTACTCTATGGGAGTTTCCGAAAATAAGGGACCCTAATATAGCACCCTAAATACTAGGATCCTTACTATAAGAACACCAAAATAAGGTACCCCCAATTTTCGGAAACTCCCATATGTATATGTTGTACATGCCAGCGGCAGTCCCGCAGTCAGACAAAACCCTGAACGCTAAACCCCGCCTAAACCCTTATAAACCCTAAACCCTAAAGTCTACTATATAGGTACATAGCATCCCACAGGGCTTCTGGGAGCAAGGGCTTAGGGTGTAGGGTTTAGGGATGGGTTTTGCTTCATAATTGGCAAGGAACCCTACAGAGTATGTTTAGTTGTTTTCCGGCTTTTGTATATCAAAGAAGCAAACTTAAAACGGTAATATTATTTAACAGGGCTAGAACTACCAAAGCCCACATTTTTCGGATAGGGACGCCTGTGCGTCTATGTTTGAGTTTATACTAACAACCTAGAAGGAGGTAGGCTATGGTGCTTAAAGCTGGGATCTACCCCTAAACCCTAAACCCTGAAGCCCTCAACCCTAAACCCTAAACCGGGGCTTTATGGTTCCAGGGTTTAGGCTCTAGGAGTCTAGGCCTTCGGATCTGCTTGGCTTTAGGGTTTTCGGGTCTAACCCAGACCTTCCAAAATCCCTTAATTAAGGTATATACCTTAAATCATATTAAGGATCCTACTACTATAATTTATGGTATATTCCTTAATTAAGGGATTTTGGAAGGTCTGGGAAGGTTTAGGGCGTAGACTGTTGAGTTTGGGGCTAAGGAATGTTTAGGGCTTGTACCGCTAAGGATTTGGGGGTTGTTATGGTCCAGGGCTTAAGTTTCGCCAAGTACCGATGCCCGCCGACGGGGATCCTGTATTGGTTGATTCGCATTTTGTGGTTAGGGCTTAGGGTTGATTTATAGGGTATAGGGTTTCGTAATGCGGACTCAAGGTGACTGGACAAAGGGCTACAACTCGGGGTACAGGAACCTCAGCTTGTCGTTTTATGTTCATGCACCATACATCCAAACCGTTAAACCTAAATTAGGCCGCAGAACCTAAAACCTGAAGGCCGTTGTGGTGTGCCCGCCTATGACATCGCCAGATGAGGAGGAGGAGGAGGCCAATCCGACTAGAGGTGTAGGGTCCAGGGTTTGAAGCTCCCTCCTCCCTCTGAAACGGGTAAACCCTGCCCACCTGCAACCCCTACAAACCAAAATCGTACCCTAGAAGCCTTGTGGTGAGGCCTGCACTGCGAAGTTTTGACAGGAACGGCACATCAGACCCAGCCAAACACGCAAGGAACCTAAACGAGTTTAGGATATGTTGGTGTGAGGATCACAACCCTAAGAGCTCTAACCCCAAAGGATACTAGTCTCAGTCTTTCTGACGGCCATGCGATTACTACAGAAACCCCAAACCCCTGGCCAGGGAAGCATTTTTGTTGTTTTGGGGTTCGGGGGTGGTAGTAGGGGCGCATTGTGTTAAGGTACATGTTTGGGGTTGTTTATCCTTGGCTGCTGCAAGACGAGAATTTGTGGCATCCGGGTTTAGGGGCATAGGGCTGATGGGGTTCAGGGATTTACTATAGTCTCCTTAGGAATTATGTTGTATTTTTGTTCATATAAAGCCCAAGAGAATATTAAAAAATATTATTTTTATTATGGTTCTAAGGGGGGTATAGTTTAGGGTTTCAGTTTCAATGGTGTTCCCAGGTGAGGAACATTTCGCTGACACATATGTATAGTGAACCCTGCAGAGCCCTCAACACAAAGAAACCCTTAGTGCCGAAGGTACACCCGAAGCCATCCTAGGCCCAAGGCAATGGGTCACAACCCTGGGTTTGGCGTTATGGGTTTAGGGTTTAGGGTCCGTTATGGCGTCTACTTAGCTACTTGGAGGTTCACTGCTAGCAATACGTCTTATAAGTGGTGTTATAAGTCCTTGAGTTTGTTTCATAAATATAGTCGCCCTAGTGGCAAACCTACTTCTAACTAACCATGAACCTCCAAGTGATCCCCAAACAAACCCCAAACCCTAAACCCTGAACCCTAAACCCTTGAGGACCACAGGAGTTACCTATACTGTAGGGTTCCCTTAAGGGGTTCCTTTAAAGGGGTCTATAAGGGATCTATAAGGGTACTATAATGTAGAGGCCTCAAGAATTACCTATACTTTTTGGGGGGGCTCCTTATTACAGCTATAGTATAACGGGCCCCAAAACCGTACTCTAATTATTAAAGCTCCTATACTGTGGTCACGCGTTTAGGATTTAGGGTCTTTGGAGCTATCGAACTCATTGATTCACCTGTTGCCGCTTGTCTATGTTTCCTGTGGTTGTGCCTCAGCACATTTCGCATACCTCAAAGATCTGGCAAGACCATCTGCGAAAACTTCGCAGAGTGGTTCATGTCTTCGATTAGGGTGTAGCGTGTATTGCTTAGAATCCGGGGTTTACTACTTACGGTTTGGGGCTGAGGGATTGAGTTCACGGGCTATCTGCACGGGCGTTTGCTGACGAGGTGCCTTCAGATGTTCTTCCTTTCGACGAAGCCGCTGGGCGTGCAACGTTTCAGCTTATTTTGAGAGCTGCTCTAATTGTGAACTTTCAGTGCTTCCTTCGAAATCGTCGCATTGCGCAGAATTTTAACCGTAAACCCTGAACCCTATAGACCCTAAGCCCTATACATAGACCCTAAGCCCTGAAACCCTTGAGCTCCAAAACCCTAAAACCCGTCCCCGAAAGCCAACAGCAACTGTCTCCCACGAGGGAGGGCGGCGAAATGCATTCTTCTTAGGGTTTAGGCTTTGGGTTTTAGGGTTTAGGCTTTAGAGTTTAGGGTTGGTTGTTGCTGAACCAAGTGGGCACCAAGCTGCCGCAAGCCGACAATCTCTAGGTGCGGAGTCTTGCAAGGACGAGGCTTCGAGCTAGCTTACACTTCGAAGGCCCCACCTGGACCCTATAAAACCCTTCCTTTTCAAGGTTCCCTATTATGAATTCCCTATATCAGTCCTTAAAAAGTTAAGAAGGTAGGTGATTAGGGGTCCCATAGGCCCCAAAGTAGTTCCTTTTTGGGGTTCATATGTAGAATTCTATAAGGCAATCCAAAAAGGAACTACTTTGGGGCCTATGGGTTCAGGTCATGTTTGTGCACTTGGTCCTTCTAGGAGGTTTCCCGGGCTGTGGGGGTTTCGGATTTGGGTTTTATGGCTAAGTGGCTTCTTGACGAATAGAGGAATCTGATTAAGAAACCCTGGTCCTAGAACCCCAAAATAGTAGGATTCAAAGAAGGAGCCCTAATCAGTCCGGTTTAGGGTTTAGGGTTTAGGGTACTATCAGTCTCTGAAATTCCCCCTTTAGACTAGAGGTGTATTCGGACCTGTGCACGACACCAGAAACAAAGCTTCAAACTCTCACCCCGAAGGCCAAAGCCCCAAGCAACCCTGAACCCTAAGTCCCACCTCAAGGATCCCAGGATGTAACAAGTCGGGTCATAAGTACCCTCGTCTAGGCTACAAATACTATGCTGTTCACAACCCGACTTTGATTGCCACCGAACACTTTAGGATCTTTCCCTGAAGAATCAATAGTATTCTTATTTTTAGGGTTGCGCCTTATAATGGAGTAAGATATTCCTAGACTAAACACCTGTAAAACAAACCCTAAACCCTGAACTCTCTACCCTAAACCCCAAAACCAAAACCTAAATCCTAAGCCTTATGAACCCAAAACCCACAAACCCCAAACCCTAAAAGCCTAAACCCAAAACCCTAAACCCTGAAAACCCAAATCCTAAGCCCTAAACCCCCTAAACCCTAAACCTTTATTAAAAAAACCAGCATCTCAGATGTTGCACCTGGATGCTGCTGATTGGCGGACGAAAGGAGGATCTGCTGTCGGCGACATGCCGACGTTTCGGGGGCTTGGGGCTTTTAGGGTTTAGAGTTGAGGGTTTAGGGCTTTTAACATTTTAGGGTTTAGGGTTTCGGGTTTAGGGCTTTTAGGGTTTAGGGGTTCCCTTTAAACCTACAAGTGCTCTATAATTATAAGGTACTAGAGGCGGGGGTTTGGGGTTCCTTCAAGGGATCTGTAAATGGTGGTTGTCAGGGTGCTACATTATCAGGGCTTGGGGCTTTTCGTCGGAGCTTTTAGGGGTTCAGGTTGTCCGTCAGGTATTGGGTTTTCAGTAGTGTTGAATAATGTAAAGAGTTCATAAGTACGGGGAAGCCTTGTAATGAAAAGTGTTTTCCTGACCTTCTATTTGGGGGAAGCAAGGAAACGCGGCCCGTTTGTTTTCCTAACGTTGGCGGTCCCCTGGGGTCCTTGGTAGGGTTGGCCGGAAGGGATTACCGCTTGAGAATATTTTGACTGTCTTGCATGTGACGAACACCTACCGTCGGCAAGGCTGGTCGGGGACAGAGACGTTTTGCCACGTTTACATCTCTGTTTGGAGGTCTTGCATAAGCTCGTCCGCAGTTGCGGCTCACGGGGCAGGGGACATGCTGCCGACCGCAGTGCCAGAAGCTCTCTGCGCGACTGTTGAAGTCGCCGGAGCTGAGGGATCACGCGTCAACAGTCCTCGGTTGGTTCCCCGTTGCGCCCCTCGCTTGCAGTTCTCGAACACTACATTGACTGCATTTCGGCAGCCGCCTACGCCTTGATAGGCCATCTAGCGATGTCTCAGCTTCTGTCACTTAAAGGATATCCCCTCATTTCACCAAGTTTGCCCAGGAAGATCTAGATTCCCGAATAGCTTGCGGCAAAACGCCACCCTGCTAATTGCAATTCCCTAATAGCTTGATGCAAAACAGTAGCAAATTCTGTAATGTAGAGTATTTGTAACCAAAAAGAAGAGCCAACGTTAAAAGATACCTTCGCCCGGGAAAACCCTAAACCTTACACCTAAACCCTAAAGCCCTAAAGCCCTAAAGCCCTAGCCGTTCCCAAACTACACAAAAGCTTGAAGGGTGCAAGGCTGTCGGATGAGGCGCGGCTAGCTGGATGGCCTGAAGCCAGAAGTCTAATACAGAAGCCTCAATAATTGGGGTTTAGGGTTCCTTTACAGGGGTCTATAAGGGCTACTATACGGGCTATTATAAGGATGTAGTGTAGGGGCCGTAATCAAGGCTTTGGGCTCCTGTAGAATACAACCATAAGAACATCCATAAGGAACAATATTGGTAATTGTTTAGGCTTCTGCGTTAGGGTTTGGACCCAAGAACCGAAAGATTTGGGAGTACTCTATGACGTTACCCTAAGGGTCCATGTACCCAAATAGTATATACTTTGGGCTCAAAGTACTCCCAATATAGGTACGATGGGGCCAAAGTGTATATACTATTTGGGTACATGGACCCTTAAAGCCCCAAACCCTCCAGACTCCTCACAAGGAACCCGTATAATAATAATAATGGTAATAATAACAACAAAAATAATAAATACGTGGACCCTTAGGGTTAATGTTAAGTTTCCGCGGGGCTAAATTTGCTACATGGGTGGTTGTCAAAATTATGGTCCCCTTTTTGGGTCCCTATTATAATACAGCACCTATTATTCAGGGTACCCAAAACCCTAAGGGTCCGAGTACCTAATAATCATATACTCTCCTAAACATTGAGCTACATAACTACTATCCTAAACCCAAGTACCTAATTGTTGGGTCCTTTGGACCCTTAGGGAAAGGGACTTTAATTTCGACAACTACCCAAATGAGACTTGGAAAGGAGCCGGAGCTTTGCTACGCGGCTCCGTGAAGGTGCGTGCGGGCGACTGGAGGCCCGGTTCCAGGGCTTTTTTTGGACCCAAAGGCTCCTTAAAGGGATCTATAGGGTTCCTTCATGGATACTTACTAATTCCCATGATCCTCCAAGTAAATATTAGGGACCCAAAAGGCACATAAGCATAAGAATTTTATAGGGATGTCCCTGCCTTATTGGGCTTCTTTATAAGGGGGTAATATGGGAGATCCCTATCCTAACCCTAAAATAGCCTACCCTTTTCAGGACTTATATCAGGAAATCATATTAAGGAACCATAAAAAGGTAGGTTCTTTAGGGTCCAGGGCTTAGCGTATACGGATTTTCGGGTTTGCTCCAGACTGTTGAAGGGGTTTGGGCTTTAGGGCTCAAGGCAATCTGCAAAACTTGGGCGGGGTTCAGCGAACTTGGGGTCTCTGTGTACAAGTCCTTGTAATGAGCATCCTACTATTCAGGGTTTTTTTCTCCAGCATTTGATTTCCTGAAACTTTATACAGGCCTGAATGATTGGATTCTTTCAGGGTGCTGTAAGGGTTCTGCAGAGTAAGCTAGGGGTGTTAATCAGAATGAGTCTTTGGGGCTGATGTGGGTGAAGTCCTCGACTTTATTTTATGAAAGAGTGCAGTCTCAGAAGCGTGACTGATTGGACCTGGACCCCACAAGTATGTAGAATATGAGCCCTTTACAACGTGTTGCCCCATTATATTACCTGCTCTGGGGGCTTAGGTATGCCTTGCTCCGGCGGCATGCCCATCCCTATGTCAATAGGGTTTGGGGTTTATGTTTGGGGGTTAGGATGTGGCCGCGATTTTCGAAAAAAGCTGAGTTGTGGCCATGAATATGACTTCGCTGGAGCACAGCCACCTTTGCCCGTAATCGCTGTCAAACTCCCGCAAACTGTAATTAAAACCCTTCTACGTAGTTGACATCTGGGTGCTGAACCCCAAACTATGCAACGTAAGAAGAGGATCCCTTTTATTGGCACGGCACACAGTTAGGGCTACTTCAGAGAAATCCGGGAACAGTGGCATTCGGTGCAGTAAAGATGCCAGATTCGCAAGTACACTTAGCGCTCCTTGTTATGGTTAGACTCTTCGCATGCTCAAACACCTCTGTCACGCCTTGTCAAATAGGTAATTGTCAAAATTAAGGCCCCTTTTTGGGTACCTGCCGTATTATAATAAGGACCCAAAAAGGGACCCTAATTTAGAAAACTACCCTTATGACCTCCAGAGACGGAGACCCCAGGCCACAGGCAGCCCTGCAGACAAATCCCGGAGGGCGCACCCCTATTTGGGGTCCCCTACGTTTTTCGTTATGCCATCTGACTCGGTTATAACCACCCGACTAGGTTATAACATATATACATACATGTGTGTGTGCAATTGCTCATAAAGGNCGTTTTTCGTTATGCCATCTGACTCGGTTATAACCACCCGACTAGGTTATAACATATATACATACATGTGTGTGTGCAATTGCTCATAAAGGGCCATGAGGGTGTATGAACATATAAAACACATACACTTGCACACGCACATGTATATATTCCACAGCTAATCACAGCTAGACTTACAGGAGCACATGTACTGTTTATGTGCTTGCATGATCATGGTACGAATAATAGTTGCTAATTATGGCACACCGTA
>BGNK01001032.1:12489-27494 GCA_003297005.1 Symbiodinium sp. clade A Y106
GACAATGGCAGTTCTGTTTGCTTCATGTGATTTAGGATGACCCTTGAACAGTTGTTTTTCCCAATTGCCACCACTTTCACATTAACATGGTCTTCAACTCGCATACACCTTGTATTATGCATTTCCCAGTCAAAGATGTGACTTTGTCGAGATCTACAATTTTTCAAATTGTGGATTCATCACCAAGTGCGTCGAAATCGACGGCACAAGGCAAGCGAACAGCGGAAATCAGCGATACACAATAGCACACATAGTGTATATCATCATATCCAGGAAGCAAAGGCTCGGAAGCCTTACATTATGACATACATACAAAACGTCAATGTCGCATAAGCTGATCCTGAAGTAAAGAAAGCAATTTCCCAATAAACTGCTGTAGTATTGGCAGTAATGTTGGCAGTAGCATTGTCGGATATTGCCAGAATTTAGCTGCTATTGAAAGGTGAAATAAACTATGATGGATGTCAAGATAAGGCTCCCAGGAATCCTCCTGGTCCACGATGCTGTATGCCTTCCATCCTGACGACTGTCCTTGATGTGTACATCCCGACGGTCTGTGTACAGCCCGAACCCTTGGAACCATAAGAAGATACAAGACTCTATAAGTAGCTCACATGGCCTGAACAAACCATTTGCTCATANCACAGACACTGTTTATAAACACAGGCCCTGTTTATAAACAACAACATGATTGATAAGCGACATAAATGCATACAAGGACTAACAAGACAGTGAATAACCAAGAACTATTTATACAAGCATAGGATAGCAAGATGATATAAGATAAATCCCTGCGAAGCCGCGAAACGTGGCGTGTCTCAAACGCAGGCCCCATGGTAGCCCTTTCTGTTGGTTTAATGGTTTGATGGTTTAACGGTTTACGCCTAGGTGCAAAGAAACCAAGGGGACCCCATATAGGGGGGTACCCATCCCGGAACACTACACATCTGTTTTAACATCCGGTGCCCTGAGAAGCCCTGAAGCGCTAAAGCCCCAAGGCACTGAAGCCTTACAAGCAGGTCCTGAAACCCCAAAACGCTAGATTCGTAAATCCTCAAATCTACAGCCCCAAATTCAACACCCTACACCCTTAAATCCTGCATGAACCCTGTCGGACCCCGGAACTTAGATGAATCGCAGGCGCTGCTGCGTTCGCCTGGCCTCATACAGCCGTGAGGAACGCGGCCAGGCGAAGCGCGATGCAGCTTTTGTGTCGAAGGGCGCAGTCCTAAACCCTAAACCCGTATCGCACTCTTTGGACGGATTCTACAGGCTTACCCATAGGCCCCATAGTAGTTCCTTTTTGGGTTTCATATTTAGAATCCTATATATGAACCCCGAAAAGGAACTAGTGTGGGGCCTCTGGGTAGTGTAGGGTTACACCAGGTTGTGCATCGCTCGCCATGCTTACCCGGGAAGCTTCGAACAAGCCCTTGCGTGATGTTGAACCAAAGTTTGAATCTGAATAACACCCTAAACATCCCTGAACCCCCTTTGTAGCCTTGTAGTACCCCAAACCTGCGTAGTACCCTGATAGTACTTGTTTTTGTCCTGAAAGGAACCCCTGGGATTTACCGAACTCCCTAGACCCCCCCCGACTACCCTCTGATATACCCCAAATACCCACTATACAGGGCCAGGGTTTCTTAATCAGCTTCCTACATTAGGGCTCTCAGGGCTTTGGGGGTTTGTGGCTTATATTAAGGACCATAAGGGCTCCACTAAAGGGCCCTTGGAGGGTCCTGGTCTGCAACTGTTAAGCCACAAAGCCCCACAGGTGGACACCTTGGTTCGAGAGCTCCGCGTGTGGATGCGCGTGAATCCGGAGGCCTGCTAATATAGGGGCCTTAGATGGGCCCAAAAACCTTGTTAAGGCCCCTTTATTACATCCTTGAGACCTCAGTTTGGGTTTAGGGTTACCTATGTGGCGGGGTATGGGGTTTTGGGTTTTTTCAGAGTTTAGTATTAGAGATGTTTAGATACAGTAGGGTTCAAGGAACATTAACAAACTCCAGCTAGGGTATGTTGTTGTGTCACTGTCACTGCAGATCGGGGTTTCCAGTGTTTCGAAATTTTCGACGAATAGATCCCAACTAACCCTAGCACCTAGCAGTCCATGTCTCTGCATAGATCATGCGTAGTAGTATGTATGTTGGCGTTGCAGGGCCTCCTATGTGGTACCTTGTAGGGTCAAGGGGACCTCAAATTCCTATTCACCTAAACAAAATGGGGCATCTTAGAAGGATCCTCCTGAGGGGAACCCCTTGGGGAACAAAATCGGGTACACGGACCCATATACCTACCTTAAACTCAACCCGAAGTCCTAAACCCCATAAAAAGATGTTTAAGTCTACAAACCCTAAAACCCTGAAGCCTTAAATCCTGAACCATCAACCCCAACGCTAAACCCTACGTCCTAGAATCCTAAACCCTTAAAGTACCGTCAGGGTTCCTTTAAGGGCTCCTTTCGAGGGTTCCTGTAAGGGCTCCTTTTGGAGGGTTCCCTTACTCCTAGGAAGTATTAGGGAGATCCCTTAAAGGGGACCCTTCTTAATCCTACTTCTGGCTTTCTCAAGAAGGACCTTATTGAGAGGGTCTATATCCCTAAGGTTCCCCCGAATCCTAACCCCTAAACCCTAAACCCTAAACCCTAAACCCTGAACCACTAAAACCTAAACCCTAAATCCCGAATCCTAACTCCCTAAACCCTAAATCCGCCCAAAATCCCCAATTCCTATGAACCCCAAACCCATCCCTAAACCGTAAACCCTAGTCCCTAAACCCTAAACCCTTAACTCTAATTCCTAAATCACTGAATCCCTAAACCCTAAATCCCTAAACTCTAAACCCTATTCTACTTAAGGACCGTCAAGGTTCCTTTAGGGGTTCCTTTAAGGTCTCCTTTTTGAGGGTGCTTAGTATCAGCAAGTCCCTCAACATGCTCACACTCAGGTATTTAGGCTTCAAGGTTTAAGCGTTTAGGACTTGGTCTCTTGAAGTTAAACGCTAAATCCCTAAATCCCTAGACCCTAAACCGTAAGTCCCTAAACCCTATAGATCCCTTGTAGAACCCTATAAAGGCCTACAGATCCCTTTAAAGGAACCCCTAAACCCTAAACCCTAAACCCCTACACCCTACTTAAAGGAACCCTCATGGCCGAGCCATGAAGCAGGCATTGCTGGCCGTGCGTCGCAGCGTCGCCTCCTTGGCCCTGGCTTTGCCCGAGGCCTCCGGTATTGAGGAAACAGGGTTTTAAGGGTCTAGGGTATATATATATAATAAATAACAATAAGGATAACAATAATAAAAATAATAGTAGTTTTCAGGAAACAGGGTTTTGAGGGTTTAGGGTTGCCCTAAGGCTCCATGTACCCATATAGCATATACTTAGGTCTTAAAGTACCTATACAGGGACCCCTTTAAGGCTTAAGTATCTACTACACAGGTACATGGAGCCTTGGGGTTATTTTGCAGAGTCTGAGTGTTTCGGGGTTTGTGGGTTATGCTTTAACCGAGTTTCCGCGTAGTTCTGGTCTTGTGAGGTTCTAGATGGTTTAGCAAGGGCAGCTAATGCGGATTTAATAGACATGCAGGTTTAGGGTTTGTACATCGTGTCGTGCTCCTCGAAAGACTCTCTGCCGCTGCAAGGCACGGACGAGGCATGGATAGGAAGGGTTCCCGCTGCCAGAAAAGATCCTACAAGCCTCATAGAGGGGCCGAAATAATTGCCGATACTATCGTGGCGTTTCTTAGTATGTTTAGAGCATAATGTATCCCAAGACTCTATTTTAATTATTAGGGCCCCTATATTCAACCACATCCGCATGATCAACAATGTGGATTTAAGGGTTTAACTAGACTCCCCAATTACCCTCCAATATACCCCAAATACCCATTATTAAGGACCATAAAGGCTCTTTTAAAGGGCCCTTGGGGGGTCCTGGTAGCTCAGGCCTTGAGTTCGGAGTGCAGTTTGTTGTCGGCTTTGGAAACAGTCGATTGTGACGGTGGCTTTGTGGATCTGCTCCTTCAGAGACCCTCGCTCGCAAACATGAGGCTTGTTCTCCTTTCTCGCTATGCGTTTTTCGGAGACATCCGTCCGAACCTGGCTTGCCAGGGCGTGAACCAACACTTCTGTCGGACCATGTGCAGCAGCGAGCCGAGCTCGCGGAGAAGCTCTCGCCAGGTATCTGCACGGCTTGTTGAAGAAGCCATGTTCTGTCCGAGGCCAGTGCCTTCCTGCGGTGAGGCGTGGTGCAGAGGCCTCAGCACCCCGTTTGGCAACGGGCAAGAAATCCCGAGCACTTCGTCGGCGGCTTTGAAGGGCAGGTTGCTTGATCCCGAAAACAACGCCTTACGGCCCGGCACCCTACACCCTAAGCCCTAAACCCAAACCTCCTACCTAAACCCTGACCCCAAATAAACCCTAAACCCAAAACCTTGTTACCCCAAGTCCTCAACCGTAAACCTGAAGCCCTGAGCCCTAAACCCTATATGCCGTTATGAATAAGTAGCCCTACAGAGCCTGGCGCCAGTCTGATCCAGCCTCGAGAGTCGGCGAGCAGCCTGGCCGGGAGCAGGCGGGCATTTCAGAACATGGGGCTGTGGGGCTTTAGGGCTTTAGGTATAGGGTTTGTTAGGTTTAAGTTTAAGGGCTTCAGGGGTTGAGGGCTTTAGGGATCAGTGATTAGGGTTTAGGGTTTCGGGGTTTATTAGGGCTTAGGGGTTGAGGGTTTAGGGTGTAAGGGTTTAAGGATTAGGTAGTTTTTAGGGTTTATAGGGCTTAAGGGCTTAGGGTTTGGCTTTTAGGGGAACTTAAGGTGTGAGGGTTTAGGGCTAAGGGGTCTCGGGTTCTTCGGTTAGGGTTCAGGGATTGAGGGTTTAGGGGTTTAGGGCTTTGGGGTGTGGGGCTTTGCAGGTTTGTGGTGATCCCCGTGTTCTACAGGGACTTATAGGGGGTAGGATCTTATTTCAATTCATACGGGTGGGAGGCTCACGAAATGTGAACGATGTCTTTAGGAGCTAGGGGGTTTCCCTCAAACAGCCCCTCAATTCCAAACCATCGATGTTAGTGTTCTGTAGAAGTGTGGTGGTCGGGGATGAGGATTCGGGGTATGGGGGCTTTGAAGGCTTTGTGCAGCCACATGGGTTCTGGTTGATGCGCGGGTTCTGATAATTGCGCTACTTGGAGGATCATGGGACTTAGTAAGCAGGGATATAAGTACCTTAAGTGGGCACATAAGTAGTTTGAAGTATAGTTACTTTAACTATAACCTTACTTGCAGGGTCCCATGATCCTCCACGTATGGTGGTTCCACAGGTGTTCTGTAAAGCAGTTTCGGACAGCAGGGACCCTAGCCTAGGTTCCTGAGTAGTACCCTTTTGCCCTTTTTATGTTAGAGTTCCCTTATTCTTATTAACCCTAAACCCTAAACCCTAAACCTATTAAAACCAAACAGTAGTAAATAGGCTAGAGGGGCTACTCAGGAACCTATATAGTAGTTAGACCCAGGAACTGCCAGGACCCTGATGATACCCTTATAGGAACCCTTAAAGGGGTACATGAACCCTTAGGGTTACACCTCAACTCGCTGCGAGGCTGTCGCCGTGCTCCGACAAGTCAGTGCAAACCTCGCGGCACTTCACGACGCAGGCAGCCGATAGAAGGGTTTAGGGTTTAAGGGTTTATGGTTTAAGGGTTTATAGGATTTAGTGCTTACTTAGGGTTTGGCGTTTGCGGGTTTTAGGGGTTTAGGGAGTAGGATGATTTAGGATTTCTAGGGTCTGAAGCTTAAGGGTTTATAGGGTTTAGGGTTTCGGGGTTTAGGGTTTGAGGATTTGAGTTGCTTCTTTTTTTATGGTTTGCCTTGGGGCGGAGGGGGGGGGCTGTTTTTTTGGCTTCTAGAAGGGGCTGCATAGGAAGCTCGGAGTGTCATGGTTGAACCCTGAGGGTCCGAGTACCTAATAATCATATACTCTCCGAAAAATTGAGCCACATATCTACTATCCTAAACCCAAGTACCTAATTGTTGGGTCCTTTGGACCCTTAGGGGAAGGCTTGGCAAGGTGTTCTATTCTTGTGGGGGGGAGGGCCTAGTAACATCTCATATGACAAGGTGACTCCAAGCCCATCCTAAGCCCTAAACCCTAAAACCCTAAACCACTACTTGTAACAACAGCGTAAGATTTTCATATGAATACCAAGGCCATGTGTCTCAGTTATGCCATCCACACGGTTCAGAGCGTAGCCAGAACCCAAAGCCCTAAACCCTCTAAAAGGAGCCCTTTCCGGAGCCCTTATAGAATCCCTAAACCCCCCCGACTTCTTCCCACGAGACCGCTGAATCCCAAAGGCTGAGTACTCGAACCCCAAATGGGAGTTTCCGAAAAGTAGGGGTACCGAAGTTGGGGCTCCTTGTAATATGGATCCTACTATTTTGGGTACCATATTAGGGTTCCTATTTTCGGAAACTCCCAAATCCAAGATAGTAAAGTCAGAGGTCCGAACATGCAGCAATGGCATGCAATGTACGGCCTACTTTAGCCTATGTTAGCTGCAAGCAGCGCTATTGAAACCCATGAGACCCTCTTACGCCTCTATGAGGCTTAGCTTCTCGAATTATTCACACCTCAAGCGCCTAAATTTTCAACCCCTATCTATAAACCCTAGCCCTAAACCTCTTCACCCCAAACCAGGCCCCCATGTTGAACCCTTGGCCGATTGAATCAGCTCGAGACCAACGTTTCCAGAATGCCCACAGCCACAAGGGGTTCTCATTTCTTTGGGATCTCTCTTGGGGTTGAGAGGTAACTTTATTGAGGTCCCGATTGGGGTTGCCCAACAATATGAAAGCTACGGCCTTAGACTTTAGAGAGTAGGTTGTCTTGGTGTTTAGGGTTGGGGGGGTTTGGTGATCATAGGGATGTTTAGGCTTTCTGAATATTAAGGGCTGAAAAGGCTGCATGCATACTTGCGTCCAGACAAATTGTGTTTTTGCTGAGTTGCCTCCGGTTACCTCGATCCCGCATCAAAGGACCCTGCCTCAACAGAGGTCGAACGTACAACGCAACATATCAAAATTCAAGGGGCTGGTGTGCTGCAATTCAGGGGGCCGTGTTTAGGCCCATATGCCCTAAAACCCCGACCGCAATCAAGCCCTGAAGCGGAGATCCAAGTCCATAAGGTTCTGATGAATTTCCATGCAGCGATTCTTAGTAGAGTTATGCGCCGGTTCAACCTGAAGGTCTCTGATTTGGCTCTGGGCTTACGTGACAAACAACTTAGTTCCCACAATTCCGACATGTTAAGGTTGCACATTCTGCGCCGGTCGTCCCAAGAGCTTCCCACGCCGGCAACCTCAAGCTACAGTAAATGTCCACAAGCGCAGGGCCCTATAAGCCTCAAGTTGAGCCTGCAACATCATATATACAGTATCTTGAAAGCCGTGCAGGCATCGCCCACACCTGCATCTCACCGAGCTCAGTCGCTGTTGTGCAGAATGGCTCCTTTACGTTCCGCGGCGAATAGTTGAGGGTTTAAGCTCTAGGGCTAGGTCGAGCCGTTGTATGCTGTTTTTCACACTGAGTTGGTTGCCCATTCGAAGTTTCACACACTGTGCACAATCACAGCGACAACGACAACTGCTACTGCTCAAGCCAGCACGGTGCCTGCTGCCCGTGCTCTGAGTTACTGTTTTGGCGATGCAGGTAGTAGTCTCGAGCCGTTCTACCCGGACATTCTTATTCAATTGCAAGTATGCCTGCAAAGTATATGGTCACCACGCTGAAAAGCAGAAGTCCTGATTCGTGATGGTCACCTGGCATACAAGGAATACTCACCCTGCACGTCTTTCCTGAACCCTTAAATACTGAAGCCCTAAAGCCGTAAACCCTTAAACCCTTAACCCTGGAACAGTTGAGGGCAAAATGCCAGCGCTACTTTGGGAAAAGGGTGCACATCAACTTAAAAAAAAAGAAACCCTAGACCCTTAAAACTCTTACATAGGCCCTAAACCCTTAAATCCTTAAGCCCTAAACTCTAAACCCTGGGCGTCTTTCCCCGAGGTGTCGGCTGGGTGACTTCTTGCCGAAGCTTCGGACGCTGATGGCATTGAAGCGAGGATGGTCAGAGAAGGATCCCGGAGGGTGAGGGGTCTACAGTAAACCCCATAAAGTTGGAAACCGGATTAAGGCCAAATAGTGCT
Organism: Symbiodinium sp. clade A Y106; assembly: GCA_003297005.1. NCBI lineage: Eukaryota > Dinophyceae > Suessiales > Symbiodiniaceae > Symbiodinium > Symbiodinium sp. clade A. The sequence continues at coordinate 20,695 of BGNK01001032.1, forward strand.
GGGATTCCCTATACATTACTCTTAAGGATTGAGGCTATGGGGTTTCCAACTTGTGGGCTTCTACTGTAGGGTTCAGGATTCAAGAGTTGAGGGCTTAGGGGTTTAGGGTTTAGGGGTTGAGGGTTTGGAGTATAGGGTCTCGGGTTTAGGGGTATACGGATTCGGGGGCTAGGGTGTCGGGTTCGGGGTTAAGCTGCAAACCCAGCAACTGATTTAGGTGTCCATGTGTTTTGGGCGTGGTAGGGGTGCCCTTTCAATTGCTTTGAGGCTTATACCTTAAACCCTAAACCCCTAAACCCGAAACCCTAAACCCTAAACCGTTAAGGCCTTCGAGTGCAGGCCCCGAAGCCCTTAAGCCGTGAGCAACGTTCAAGCCCAGTAAAGTTCATGCAGGTTGTTGGACGGCGTTGCAGGATACAGTATAGTATACTGTATACTGAGTTTATGTAGCAGGACTCGACATGATTGGTGTTGCTACTTTTTACACGTGTATATCAAACCTCTCTATCGCTGCTTTTTAGCACTTGTATGTTGGACCTCTTCCTATAGGCCCCCTAAGCCCCAAGCAAACCCTAAAACCCTTACAGAACCCTTTTAAACCCTGTGAGCCAAATTTCTGTAGAACCCTGTAGAGCTCTTGCAGAACCATCGCAGCTGCAAGTAAGTGCCCGGCAAGATCGGCCAGCTGGACCCCTGAACCCTAAACCCTGTCGTCTACGGCCTAAACCTGCTAGCAAAGCAGTGTTGGGGTTTTAGGTGAACGTTCTATAACCTCGGGCCTGAGGCTCACAGTTTCGGGCTTAGGCTTCACGGTTTAGGGTTTAGGGTTTGGGCCTGAGGCTTACAGTTTCGGGCTCAGGGTTCACGGTTTAGGGTTTAGGGTTTAGGGCCTGAGGCTTACAGTTTCGGGCTTAGGTGGCTTAGGCTTTGGGGGGATTTCGGGGTTAACTGCTGACGGCGTCATAAAGCGCTCTGTTTGTACGTTACGCGGTTACACACAGTTTTCGCAGACCTTCAGACTTCACATAGCGTTGGTTAGTAGGGAATGGAAGAATGGTAGTAATAGTAGATATAATTGTACCCCATTCCTCCATTCCCTACTACCCAAGGTAAGTTCACCAACACCTGCGCCCCAACCCTCCTCCCGAAACCCTTCAGGTGCCGAAGTCGAACGTGATGTAGGGGCCTGAATCATTAGAACAGGGTATAAGGGATCTATAGTGGGGTTCTATATGTAGGGGCCTGAATCATTAGAATAGGGTTTTGGGGCCCATTATACTGTACTTATAAGAAGCAACCACCAAGATAGTATTACTAATTATTTTAGGCCCCTATAGTAGCTCCACAACGCAAGCCGTAATTAACATGGTTGTCCCGACTCCAGGACGGAGACTTCGCCGATTGGGCAGCATGGCAGCCGCCGGAGATGCAGCAGGCCAAATACCACATGCTAACGGGCTTTGGCAGCTGCACATTATAAGAATTTGCTACCCGATTCAAAACCTTCGTGGTTCTGATTGTAGTCTTAGGTTAGAAACGTACATAATGTAGACCCCCGATAAATGCCAACCCTCCCTTGCTGAGATTTTGCAAGCATTGTGCTGCATATCCTTAGATCAAGGCCTGTAAAGCAATCGGGGTGAAGTTCAGGGTTAAGGGCTTCAAGGTGCAGCGCTTAGGGTCAGCGCAACCATGCACCGGCAGATCGAGTCCGAATATCTGCATGATGTCGACACCAGAATACCGGTCCGAGGCCATGTGCCATTAACATGAGTTCGGCGGTGCCGATGCAACACGAATCAAAATTGTCAGATATTGGCAAACACCTGGGGCCTTCAGCCTCTTGCTTGTGGGACCATTCTCTGAGTAGCCTGGGGATCGGTTCCAAACGCCTAGTTTCTCACCGTGTCTGGAGCTTGGCATCGCGTGGCGAGTCTGACAAATTTGTGAGAGTATCGCAGTCACTCCCTATGAGGGGTCTTAAACTCAAGCCCCGTCGTCAAGCATTCTAAGCAATGCCCTATAGACCCTAAGCTCCAAAAAGATGAAACCAGCCGCTGATATTCCAAACCCTAGACAGTTCAGCCGACACGCCCTATTAAGACCCCTAAGAGCTCTCATAGCACCGCAACTGAAAGCCAACTTAATCCCAAAATTAAAGTGGCATCCTCCCAAATATTTTAATTTGCAAATCTTTATTTATCTTCCCACTACGGTTAAGGCTTACGGTTTATTCTTTAGGTTTTGGGAACTCAGAATCCCTAAACTCCAACGACCCCCAAAAAGCCTTGCGGAACCCTGTGAAGCCTAAAGCTGTAGTTGTGGAACAGGCGTTGAGAAAGTCGGCGGTGGCGGAAGGCAAGGATTTTCACTGGTTTGGGGTTCAGAGAGTTTGATTGTTTTTTAGTTTAGGTTTGGGGTCGTCCTGGGTGTTTCGTTCCTTCTTGGGGTGGATGGGGTGTTTAGGGCAAAGGAGTACGAGTTGAACTATATAAACCTCTTGATCGAAAAATTGTGCCAAGGCTTTGAACCTGGATTCGAAGCATGCTTTGGGCGTAGCCCTAAACCCTAAACCCTAACCTAAACCCTAAACCCTAAACCCATGTTTGAAGCTCCTGCGAAGGAGTTTGTTTTGAATCCTTGGCTAAGGAGTGTCGGAGTGGACTATGCTTTCAACCTGTAGGTCCTCATAGGCAGCCATAAACGCACTGGTACAAAGATCTATAATATAATATATAATATAATGTAATATATTATAATTATAGTATATATAATATATAATATACTATATATACTATACTATACTATAATATAATATAATAGAATAGAATAGAATATATATATATATATGTGTGTGTGTGCGTGTTGCAACCCTTTCTCCATGGATAGTGTTCGCCTCCTGGTGCTGCCCCGGAGTCGGCCAGAAAGTATTTGGTGGTTCACAAGCCTGCTGAGGAGGCCATGTTTGTGGTACAGAAACTGTGCAGTCCATGCATGCGTCACTGCAGGAGGGGCTCTCTGATGAGAACATTCTGCGCATCAATGGGAACGTGAAGTTCCTCTAGGAGCAGCTCTGGTTTGCAAATCATTCGAAAACTCGGGGCCAACCCGACCTGAATCCCGCTCGGCAGTTGCGATATCTTCTTGGCCAAAGACTTTCATGGTCTGGCCTTCGGGGAGCAAGGGCATTCTCAGAGCTGCCTCTCAACGATTTCTGTTGTTCTGATTCCGGTGCAGTTTGGAGGCTTATGTTGAACAGGACAAACTCTTGCGTGTCAAGCCCAAATCTCACATGCTGTTCGAACTGGTCCGGACAGCGGTGAATCCCAGCAAAACCTGGACATATCGCGACGAGTCCTATGGTCACACCCTGGCTCTTCTTGCCCGGCGGCGAGGGGGCAAGTCTGCCATGCATGCTGTCTCAGAGAGTCTTTGGCCGAGTTCTGAGACGATTTCTGGCGGTCGGAAACTCCAGCTTCGGGATTCGCGACCGCAAATCACCGATTTAAACATTGAGGCTTAACACCCTCCCACTTGGGAATGTGGACCCTGATACTTTAAGGTTTGGTGTTTGGGCTTGCTGAGGGATCCCATAATTGCAAGTTGAAGCCCCTTAATCGGGAGGCCAAACCCAAAATCCTAGTTTGCCCCAAATCCTGATATAGGGGTCTGAATCGTGACAAACAGTACTCCCCCTGTAGTCGTTTGTCCCCAACACCACACTCCGAACTTATTCTAACCATTCATCAATAGCCATGAAGGCCAAAATTCCCCGCCTAAGCCCAAACCCCAAACCCTAAACCCCAAACCCCAAACCCCAAACCTGTAACCGCAAACCCTAAACCCCACACCCCAACACCTCACACCCTGCACCTCTGAAGCCTCGAGCATCGAATGCCCGGAGTGCAACCGCAAGAGGCTGCTGAGGCTGAATATAGTATAGGGTTTAGGGTTTAGGGTTAGGGTTAGGGGAAGTGGTGATCCTCAAGTCAGACACGCTTCAATCAACTCTGAGACCCTACATCCGAATCTCTACAAACCCCAGACAAATTAATTGAATCTGTTTGTTTGGGATTTTAGGGGCTGAGGATTTAGAGTTTAGGGTTTAGGGCTTCGGGTTTAAGGTTAGAGTTCAGCCTTTGTTTAGGATGTTTTTGCTATGTAACATGTTGGAACCCACAAGAAGTCCCACAGTTCGACTCAACGCTCCGTTTTGGTCGAACAGCATTTGCAGGCATCCCGGGGCGTAGCGAGCCTGCGAAGGCAGGGTTTAGGCTTTGACGGTTTATCTAGGGAACTCCAAACCTGCTCTGAGATCGGATGAAACCTTAAGAACGAATTTTTGATTGTCGTGTTACAGAAGATGCTCTAAATAGAGTCCGCACATTGGGTCATGATATCCTCTTCTAACCCCGGTTGTATTATGCTGGAAAACATCGAAACACTCTTCTGATGATTGAGGCCCCTATACAAAGACAATCGCTCCCAGCTTATGCGAGGTATACTTTCGACCACTGGTAGCATCATCATGATTGCCCTCACAACCCCTACATACAGCCTCAAACCCGACTCCTTTTAGACTAGCGTGTTTAGTGTAGGGCGGCTACACCAGGCGCACAAAAAGCCCCTTACATCCAGATCCAAAAACCATGCGCCTGCGGACACCCGAAGCCATACACCCTGAATAGGCCCCTAATTACACGTGTAACTCCTGTCGATTGTAGAGTCTCCATCGCAACAATTGTCGTTAGACATCTCAAGCCCTCGAGGCCAAAAGAGCTCCAAGCCCTAGACTCGGAAACTGTACACCCGGAAACCGAAACCCCGAAGCCCTAAAGCCCTAAACCAACAACCCTTCCAAACCACAAAGCCTTAAATCCCGAGCCGAGCCCCCAAAGCCCGAGATAACCAACGCCACAAGAACCGCCACAAAAAGCCGGGTTTAGGGTTTAGGGTTTAACCGTCAAGCCCTACCAAACCCCATAAAGCAACAAGAACTCTCTACAATTCCACAGAAAGCCTTTAACAAAACGAGAGACAAGAGGCATCCGGGGTCGACCTCTTCAAAGTCGCGGCTCGGCTACGTAGAGGAATCCGAAGTAGCACGGGGTTTGGGGTCTATGGGGTCTACCTGGATGCTATCTCTGAAGGGTTTACTTGGAGGTTCATGGGACTTAGTAAGTACGGTTATAAGTGCCCTAAGTGGGATTATAAGTAATTATAAGTATGGTTACCTTAGTTATAACCCTAGTTACTAAGTCCCATGATCCTCTAAGTAGAGGCTGGGGGTTCGAGCGCTTTAGGGTTTAGTTAGGCCTTGAGGTTTTTAAGGGGTGAGGGTTTAGGGTTTAGGGTTTTTGCGTTTAGGGCTTCATGGTCTTAGGGTTTAGGATTTGTTTTTGAACGGGGGTGGGGCTCTGGAATTTAGGGAGCCTTAAAGCAAGGGTTTCAATACGGTTTCCATCGTGGTGTTATATGGCATTATAGTTCTTGTTCGGGGTTTGCGAGCTTTCGGTTTTCAAGTGGCCCTAAACCCTAAACCCTAACCCTTAACCCTAGACCCTAAACCCTAAACCCTGGAACAGCTCAGCTCAGGATTTGTTAGGTGCAAGGCTTAGGGTTGAAAGGGCCTTAGAGAGGTCCTTGGCATTTCGGGCTGAGGGGTTCGGGCTCGGAGCCCTTACTATAGGGGCCCCAATAATTACCTATAATATTTTGGGGGCTCCTTATTTTAATTTTATAGTATAATGGGCACCAAAAGCCCGATTAAAATAATTATAAGGCTCCTATATTACAGACAATCCGTTTACCCCTTATGGCGAGGAGGTTGTCCCTCGCTTTCTCGACTCTCGCCGGCTTGGTGATGTCTGCACACGTATGTGGATGCACTCATACCTATGGCTTCTGTCGGGTGTTCGAGGTCGTAGGATTTTGGGCTTTTGAGGTTGGGGGTTCAGCGTCTCAGATTTCAGTGTCAATGGGTTGCGGGTGTTTGCATGGGGGAGGGGGGGAGGGGTGTTCAGGTTCTGGGATTAATTTCTGAGGGCTTAGGGTTTATAGTTTGAGGCTTCAGGGTTTTGGCTTTAGAGCCTTTGTAGATGGACTGAATCACTTCAACCCTACACCTCTCCCATCTAAGAGCCTTTAAGAGGGGAGAGACCAAACCCTCGACCCCTAAACCCTAAACCCCTAAACCCCCAAAACCTAGACCCCTAAACCCCTAAGCCCCTAAACCCCTTAACCCTAAACCCTACTTAACTTAGCAGAAAGAGCGATGCTTACAGGATGCCTGGCAGCTGGGCACCGTGGCGGCCGCAGCCCTTCTTGGAGGCCGAGAAGGGTTTGTTCCACTGCAGTTTTATACATAACATCTACTATGTACTCTACACTATACTGTATTATACTATGCTATATACTGTATGAGACTATACTATACTTTAAAATGTTTAATATGGTTTTAGGGCTTAGGGCTTCGGAGTTTAGGATATTGGGGTTCATGTTTGAGGGGTTCATGGGCACCCTAAACCCTATAGACCCTAAACCCTAAACCTCGGGGTAGGTTATTTGGGGGTTTACAGTTTGGGGGAAGCGGTGTTTTTTTGTTTTTGCTGTGGCCCCGCCGGGTCTTTTTAGACCCGATGTAGTACACCAGACATCTTTTGTTATTGGCTCGCCGGGTTCGGCGGGGCCGCAGCAAAAAAAAACACCAGGGCCTTGCCGAAATCGCCCCAGCCCACAGTGAGTGAGTGAGCGTCCGGGCGGGGCCACAGCAAAAAAAAACACCACCCCGGTCCGCGCGG
>BGNK01001032.1:27982-41720 GCA_003297005.1 Symbiodinium sp. clade A Y106
GGGAAGGAGAAGCCCCGTTGGGCGCCGGCACGGGGCCAGAGCAAAAAAAACACCCTGGGTGGTGTGTTTTTTTTGTGCTCTGGCCCCGCCGAAAGGTCGCGGCGCCAAACGGGGCGCAACAAAAAAAAAAAAAAAAACACTTTGCACACCCGGGGACGACAGCAAAAAAGATTCTAGAAACCAATGACACGGGGCACGAGCAAAAAGGGGCCACAACAAAAAAAAAAACACCCTGGCCAGGTTTGGGGCCAGGTCTCGAGTGGGGTGCTAAATTCTGTGCAGAGGGCTCTCTGGGGTATCGAAGCTTTTTAGGGCCTTTGGGGGTTTGTGTATGCGTGGAGTATGATTCAGATCGTGGATTATGATTCAGGGTTTTGCGGGATCTGGTGTTCACGGTGTTTGCGGCGTTTGTAGTTGGGCTTGGATGCAATTCTGCAATTTAGGATTTGACTTGGGTTTTGGATGTTTGATTTCTAACTTGTCTTGGGTTGGCGCGACATTGCAACAAGTTTTCTACAGGTGCCCGTTCTATCAAGCGGACTGAATAATGTTTCAAAGTTCCTAACTACAGTCCGTATGTCATTGTGCTACAATACTAAAACCTAGTCTAAGGATTAACGCCTATAGACAGCACCAGTACCTAGCATTCTGGAGTAGCTTGCCCTTCGGAGCTACTAAAAAAGCCCTCCCCAACACCTAAAACCTCCAACCCCCGAAACCCCACTGCCTAAACTTCCAAACTTTACACCTCGAGCCCGGAACCCCAAATCACTACAAACCAAGCACTTGCTACACCTCAGAACAGCTGCAACTATGAGCCTTGGACACTTCTTCGCAAACAGCTGACATTCCCTGAACATCTTTTCTCACACCCTTTGTCTATAGTCGCAGCCCGAAGCTGCCTGTTGGAGGACATCCCTACGGTGATAGCCCGGACGAAATCTGCGCGTGGCCCAGGGGGTACATTTATATGAGGTCTAGGGTTTAGGGTTGGGGGTTGTAGGGCATGCGGGGCTTGCGGGTTACGGGTTTGAAGGCTTTGGGGATTCTATCATGGTCAGAGCTTCTTCGGCCCCGAACACGATACTATAAGAAGTGCGCAGGGCTAATTGGAGCCTTATATTAAATGCCCTAAACCCAAAAGCCTGTAAACCCTTAAGACCACATCTTTCCTATAAACCCTGCAAGCGCATACAAGCACGACAGAGCTTTGGGCTTTAGTCGTCAGTTAGGATTTTGGTGAGCCTCGGAAGCTCAAAAGCCGGGATGCCTCTGACCCAGAGCCCGAAACCCTTAAGCCCTACCCCCCTAAACCCTTAAAGCCTATTTAACCCCCCAAACCCTAAACCCTTACTGTAATCGACCAAAACCGAGGCCAGAACATCGCCGCCCACTGGCCGGTCCGCCTCGACAAATCGGAAGCATCCGATACAGAGCTTCCCGGCTTTCTCCTGGTGCCATGAACTCCAAAACGCTTTAATTAAGGAATGTACCTCAAGCCCAGAGCCTCATAAACCCTAAGCCCCTAAACCTGCCAGTTATGGAATCTACCTCAAGCTACAGAGGCATGCCGGTATATTCCTTGCTTAAAGGCTTGGTTTAGGGACGTTGCGTGTAGGGTTTAGGGTTGCAGAGTCCCTGGGAACTCAGTCGCACGGTTTACAGGAACGTACATAAAGTTTAGGGTTTAGGGTTCAGGGTTTAGGGTTTAGGGTAAAGTTGGAATCGCAGTAGTTTCGAATTCATGCTCTAGCCCTAAGGGTCCAAGTACCTAATTATCATATTCTCTCCCAAATAGTAACCTACATAACTACTATCCCAAACCCAAGTACCTAATTATTGGGTCCTTTGGACCCTTAGGGTAAGATCAAGCTCATCCTGCGGGCTGATAGGGCTTTTGGTTTAGAGTCTAGAGTTCAGGGCTCAAGGCCACAAAGAGACACAGAAGCAACAGGATCTGCCATTTTCTGGGGTTTAATGCGCAGCGGGTAGCAGGGTTTGCTCTCTTCGCCTGTTTGTACGGCTTGCAGACCAAAGCAACCAAGTGACCGACCCCGCGAACTGCGTTTACAGCTACTTATCCGAGGTCTTGTCTTGTGGTCGAAGCCTTCTTCATCAACTTTGGGCGTTTCTGTCAACCAAGATTCTTTCGACTCCAAACCTTCAACCAGGGTTTAGGGTTTATAAGGGTTTGGGGTTTACTAGGGTTTAGGTTTTAGGGTTGAGTACATCTGCTGGGTACAGTTGACAGAATCCGCTGGTGACATTTGAAGGTATCTTCGGGGGGGGGGGGGGGGGGGGGAGTTGGAAAAAACATTTACCTATATTCTCCTTGATAGTTCCCGTCTTTGCTCTAACCAACCAACTAATCACACATTTAGGGTCCTATAAGGTACCCCACCCCCCCCCCCCCCCCGAAGATACCCTCAAATGTCGCCAGCGGATTCTGTCAACNCGGGGGGAAGTTGAAAGAATCTGTTTGCGACCCTTGTTTTGTTTTGAAGGGGGACTCTCCTGATGCAAAGAATTACTGTTGTGATTATTGTTGTTTTTATTCAGCATAATATTTGGCGAGTCTTATTCTTGTTGTTAGTCCTTCTACTATGAATATGATCAATGTTGTTACTATTGTTATCAACACTACTATTATTATGCAAAACTAGACGTTTGCTGAAGAGGCTACTGGGGAACCTGCATCAGAACTTTGGGGTTTTGCCAGAAAAGTTATGAAATGTTCACGGCTTTGGGTTCCCTTGCAGAAAAGGGACCTTCATACTGAAGCTTCCTTGAAACCACAACCCCTAAATCGGCCTAGACCTAGACTCTCAGACCCGAACTGAGAAGTCCCACCAAAACTCCAAACCATCATTCCCCATGGATCCCTTCAACCATAAAGCCACAAGAGGAATCCTGCAGAACCCTTATAGATCCTGTAAGGGTTCCTTTCAAGGTTCCCAATTCCAAGGATTCCTCGAACCCTAAACCCGGTACCCTGAACCCTATACCCGAAACCCTAAACCCTATACCCTAAACCCTATACCCTAAAACCCTAAACCCTACCCCTAAGGATTCCTTGGAAAGTATCGCTCAAACGAAGCTTTCGACCCTAGGCTCGTCCTGCTGCTCCGGAAGCTCCTTTGCCCGGATCCCAAAAGCAGGCTCGGGTTGGGTTTGAAGGTTTAGGGAGTTTGGGATTTAGGGTTTAGGCTTTGAGAGTTTGTTTTTGCGTGTTTAGGCTTTTCCTGGTTTTAGTAGCGTTTTGGTGTTTGAGGGCTTAGGGTTTCGGGCTTTATGGCTTTAGGGTTTACCTCCGTGCTTTTTGTTGGTTTTACTAGCTTTCTATGCCTTTCAGGGTTCGGGTGGTTACAGGTAGGGCTTTAGGGTTTGTGTTTAAGGCTTGGGTTTCGGGGATAACGGCTTTAGGGTTGAGGGTGTGGGGTTGATTGCATGCGGATTAGGATCTCAGCTCGTGTTGCAGTTTTGTTGAAAGACAGTCTGTCTATCTATCTATCTATCTATCGTTCTATCTATAGCAGCTCTACTAGATCCCCTGTTTTTGTTCTTGCGCTTATGCCCATGCTACGGTTGATGATATAAATCCGGCACCCTAAGCTATGGGAATTGTGGCATATTCTGTATTATGGGCAATGCATGATTTATATCATCAACCGTAGTTGGAAACAGGCCACCAGTCTACAGAAGGCTCGAAGCCTAATCACGGCTTGCCTTGTTGCAAAGGATTTCGCACAGGAAGGCCAGACAAGAGAGATGCAGTAAGTTTTGGCACCGGCCCCAGAACTTTAAACCCCAAACTCCTAAACCCTGACCCCTACTAAACTCCAAGCTCTATAAACACCAGAACTCCAGGCACAGACCGCCTGTGAAGGCGCACCCAGTCCTTAAACTCTGCTTCGTTGCCGCCACCTTCCATGTTCGCAAAGCGTTAGTTATATCGCAGCCCCTTTATTTTGGAGAGTATACATTGTATAACCCTAATAAGGGTCCAAAGAACCCAATAATTAGGTACTTGGGTTTAGGATAGTAGTTATGTAGGTTACTATTTGGGAGAGTATATGATAATTAGGTACTTGGACCCTTAGGGTAAGTACATGAACCATCTTGAGATGGGTATCATGAGCTCCGAACTCCTTGTTGGCTTCGTTTGCGGCCTTAGAGCCGTAAGCCCTTCTTCTCTTTATGAATGCCCCCCTAGCTTAGGAGTAGTTTGCAATGATGACAAAACGTAGCTATCTAAAACTCAAGCAATGTTTCTTATCAGTGACGTCGCAGATACCGCTGAAGAACCCCTAGATAGCGTGATTATGTGATACGAAACCTTATGAAACCCTAAACCCGCTATAAAGATTATAGAAAGCTTGTAAGCAAGCCGGTACAGACATTACGGATCCTGAAAAATCTTATATTACAATCCCAAAACCCGAAACCCTAGGCCCTAAACCCTAAGCCCTAAACTCCAAACCCTTTTAAAAGGAGCTCCTGAACAGGGACTGCTTTTGCCAGGCTGCGGGTGCAGGACGTGGCGTCCGACGCTGCGCTTCGCGAGGTGCCGCCGTCCCAAAGGGGTAGTTCCCTAAATTAGGGTCGGAAAGGGGCCTTAGAGAACTCCCAAATGTTGGGGTTTAGGGTTTACGGCCTGGGGCCCAGGATTTTCTAGGGTTTAGGGCTTAGGGATTAGGACTTTGAGGGTTTAGGTGTTCTAGGGTTTAAGGCTTTACGGCTTAGGGTTTCGGGCTTTTTGGGCTGAGGGCTTAGGGCTTTTAGGGCCTGTCGTGTGTAGGTTTTCTAGCATTTAGGGTTTCGAGTTTAGGGTTTTAGGGCTTCGGGTTTAGGGCTTAGGCTTTTAAGCTTGGCTTAGGGTTGCAGGGTTTAAGGTTCAGGGTTTAGGCGTTTAGGGTGTAGGGCTTCCGCTTCCGGCCTAGGTTCTGTGCAGATTTATTGGTAATCACATCCTAGGCTGCTCAATACAATTATAAGGGTGCCGTACTCTTTTAGGGACCTGAAAGGGGACCTTAATTAGGGAAACACCCATATAGAACCTTATAATACCCTTATAGAAACCCTATATACATTCGTCACCATGTGCCGAGTCTAACTATTGTATGTGGACTTGTGGAAAAAGTTGAGGCTCTGCATATGAGGGCTCCATACTTTCTAAGGCTCACCCCGGCTTTTAGAGGTATGACTGCTTAGAGGATCATGGGGCTTAGTAAGTATGGTTATAAGTACCTTAGGTGGGGTTATAAGTAATTATAAGTACAGTTACCTTAATTTATAACTCTAGTTACTAAGCCCCATGATCCTCTAAGTGGCCTAGGCTGCGCTTTATCCCGGCTTTATCTTGCCTGTGCTTTGCTCTTCTCTCGGTTTCCAGATCTCGGAGTCGATATACATGGGTGGTTGTCAAAATTAGGGTCCCTTTTTGGGTCCTTATTATAATACGGCACCTATTATTTAGGGTACCCAAAAAGGGACCAAAATTTTGACAACTACCCACATGAATAAGGAGAACTTGGGTTGGAGGTTCAAGCCTACATCGATCGCGCACACACACCCACGGTGTTCTTCCCGCACGCCGTGCTATAATTGCTATGCTGGCACGCGCTTTAGGCTGGATCGTGTCAGAGGAGCCACTGCATGTGATGCAACAGACACTACTGACGGTGTCACTAGAAAGGTTTTCGTATGCTCAATGCAAAGCTTCAAAGAGCGGGTTGAGTACATCCTCAACCGCATTGCACCGCAGCATTGGCCTTCTCGGATGCCACTCTTTTCTCCATGCAGCGTCCACGTCGCCGCACCTTTGCGTGGTTTTGGGCACAGTTTTCTGAGTGCCTGGCTCAGTTGAGGGAGGATGCTAATGAGAGAGATCTCAAAGAAGCCATGCTAAAGGAGACAAAGCCTCCAAAGGAGAAGACAGTGGTTGTGGGCCTTGTTGAGTCTCCATGGTTGTTGTAGGGTCACGGGAGAAAATCGGGTGCATCTGGACCTGGACGAAGCCAAAGTTCTCTTCCAGCAGTTGCCACAGTTACCACCCAGCCCCCGGACCCAAACCGCATAAGCATAATTCGGAACAATGTATCAACACACACACACAGACACATCTCAGGCCCCCAAACTTAAAACTAGGAGGCACTTCGTGAAAGTGTTTAACCTTCCTCGTGACCCTAAACCCTAAACCTGAAAACCCCAAAACCCTCCTTACGAATACTCTTGGGCACCCTCAAATTTTTAACCCAGGAAACCAGAAGGGCCCCTGAACCTAAACATTTTAGGGCTGTAGGATACATTGTATCAGCCGGCCATGCATTGGACATGAAGGCGTGTCCTTCCATCTAAGTTTAAGTTTAAGGCCAACGTATATACGATATATAGGTGCATGTACAATTTTGGCGAGCAGTTTGTGGGAGGCCGTGCCAAGCGAATCCTCCAGTTGCATCTCTGACGAGGCTTTGACATGCATTCTTGGTCTGTCTTGCGGATTTGTTTGTTCGTCGCGTTTCTTTGTTATAGTAGAAGCCAGAAAGTTGGAACATGGTTTTAGGAGGATTCGTGCTAGGATCCCTTTTCATTTACCTTCCGGGCATGAGGATAATGATGTTCCAACTTTCTGGCTTCTACTGTAGGTTAATTACCCCGACTGCCCAAGACCCAACACCCTACTGTTTTGGCACTTAGTCCCCAGGGGTGATTAACACCCGGACTCGTAGTTGTAGGATGCATGTGTCATATGAAGGGTTGCATAGGGCTTCAAACAGATGTATAGTTTACTGCGTGTTAATGTCGTCCATAGACTGTTAGAGCACTGAGGACGTTTAGGAGGTAGGGCTTGATGTTCTTTAGAGCTGGATACCCCGGGAGACATGATCAACAACTTCTTCAAGCGGTGCATGTGTCAGTGAGACCACCTACTCAGAGGGAACGCAGATCCTATGCAACCCTGCGGGTGGCCTTGTCTTCGTGCTGCTTTACGTGCGCTCGCGAAGCTTCTTGATCCTGGATGAAATTTCACATGGGTCTCAAGCATCTCCTAAACCCTAAGCCCTAAACCCAGCACTTTTAACTTGCTGAACAGCTCAGCGAGCACTTTTAGCTCAGCCTGCACTGCTAGCTAGGCCTCAAACCAAAGCCTTAAGCCTCAACTTCCAAGTCCCATCAGCCCTTCCAAAATCCCTTAATCAAGGAAGATACCTTAAATCATATTAAGGATCCTACTATAATTTACGGTATATTCCTTAATTAAGGAATATACCTTAAATCATATTAAGGATCCTACTATGATTTAAGGTATATTCCTTAATTAAGGGATTTTGGAAGGTCTGGGTCCCATAAGCCCCAAAGCCCGCTCTAAGCCTTCGCAGCAGCCTCTGATGATGGCAAGAAGGCCCTTGACAAGTGATTCAGGGCTTAAAGCCTCAACCCTGCTAACTACTGGGGGCCCTTAAGGGATCCTTAAAGGGTTCCTTAAAGGGATCTACAGGGTTTAGGGTTTAGGGTCTACTTAGAGGATCATGGGACTTAGTAACTATAGGGTTATAATTAACGCAACAAAAACTCATAACTATTTTTTGTCGACTTAAGGTACTTATAACCATACTTACTAAGTCCCATGATCCTCCAAGTATTGTGCCTGGAAGCTCGTGTCAGCTACTCGCGGAAGGCTTTACACCCTTGATCTCAACCTCAAGGCCCTACCTTAACCCTGAAGAACCTACCTTTTTAAGGATTTATATAAGGAAATCATAATAGGAACCCTAAAAGGGAAGGTTCTTCAGGGTTAAGGTAGAGCCCGAACCCCAACCTGCTGCCCTTTTAAACCCAGTCCTTACGAAATGTTCAGGAAGGACTTTCCGGACATGGGAGACCCCCGCTAAAGAAATCTGGATGAGAGGGTTGTTACTATTCGGATTTCGGGTTTAGGGCAAAGCAAGGTGTGAAACCCCAAACCGTCCGATGCCTCATCCAGGCTTTCTCCGTGGGAACCACCGTGAGCTGTGCTTGGGAGGCTCGACGAAAAGAATCAGAAGGGGCTTAGGGGTGTATGGGCTGAAGTTGTTGAAGACTGAGGGATATGAGCTCATACCCGAAACCTTAAACTCGAAGCTCTACGCCGTACGATAGTAATACCAGTAGTTGCGATATGAGCCTGGAACCATCCACAGTTTTCGAGGGATCCACACCCAGTTATAACCAAAACGAAGCGTTCTTAATCCCTGAAGGCCAAGAACCCCCACCAACATCAGAAACAGACTAGTCAGAGCCGTTCTCCAATCCAATTCCGCCCAAACCCTCAGAAACTGGACCCTCAAAGCCCTACACGCCAAGACCGACACAGAGCTACGAGCACATGCAGAACTTGCTTGGCACCTTAGGACCGCCCTAAACCTTGAACCCCATACCTATAGACCTAAACCCCACAACATAGTTGCTCGTGACTCCATATTTAGTGATTGCAACCCTCGAAACAGTAGCTTTTTCGATCCACACGGGTGTCCTACAGACCCTTAACCCTAAACCCCTAAACCCTTAAACCCTACACCCTAAACCCAAACCGTCGTACAGGGTGGCGTGCGTCTTCGCCCACGGCGCGTTCGGACTCTTTGCAGCCCGGGGCGGCTGGAGAAAGGTGCCTTTCGGGAGGGTTTAGGGTTCAGGGTTTAGGGTTTAGGGAGTATCGGAGGTCGGCAAAGTTAGTGATAGCATCGCCTGGTAGTTCCTCATTTACTTGCCGTATACGGTATCCCGAAACTTTTTCTGATAGCATAAGGTACCTATATTGCAGTGTTTCTCTTTTTTTTGGTTGGGGTGGGGGCGTGCGCTCATAGTTTTTTTGGGGCTAGAGTAGAGTTTTCGGAAGGCTTGGGGCTTCTGGGCCTACAGTCTCAAAATTTTTGAATTGGGGTCAGGTTTTACCTTTATAGTGAACCCCAGAAAGTTGGAACATGAATGTAGGATGATTCGTGCTGGGATTCCTTATACTTTACCTTAAGGGCATGAGGATAATGATGTTCCAACTTTCTGGGTTTTACTGTAAGAGATTCTTGTGGTGGTATATGTGCTACGGAGATTTGTCCATCCCGGTTGAGCTACTTACAATCCCACCTTAATACGAAGTCACATGATCCCCTACCCTACCCCCACCCCCCTCCTCACCCCATAAAGGCCGCATAAGACCCTCGCTTGAACCTTGAATCATCGGAACCTACGGCTGATGATCTAAATCCTGCATTGCCCATAATAAGGAATATACCATAATTCCCATAGTTTAGGATCCTCAAGGTGATGCAGGATTCATACCTTCGACCGTAGTACAACCCATGATCCTCACAGTCGCAGACCTTCACGAGCAGGTGATACTGCCCGCGTGCGCGATCGACGTGGTGGCTGGATCCGTCTCGAAGGCACCTCGTTCAGACTGCATGAAAAATGATTGGGGTTTAGTGTGTGGGGTTCAGTTGGCAGAGATGAGGAAGGTTGGAAGCTTAAGGTTGACTCTTAGGCTTAAGCTTAAAGGTTTGCGGTTTGAGGCTTTGAGAAACGCTGCATGAGTAGAAGGCTCATGGTTTGTCTTTGGGTTTTGCATAATTAGGTGCCGCACCCTCATTTAAGCTGTCATCCTGTTCAATACCTGATGTACACCGTTGCTGGATCGATGAGACCCAGTATGGCGCAACTTTTGCCAACATACGGAGTCTCTTCTCTCCTATTCCTAATTTGCTTCTGAACACCCGAACTCCCAAGCCCTCAATCCCTCGCCGGGGGTTCAACCCCAAACAGACCTCACGCCTTTTGTGCCTTCTACAGATTAACTTGGGGTACTTAGAAATATTTTTATCTTTGGTTATTATAATCCCTAAGAAACAGCTACAATTATAAGTTTTGCTAGGGGTCTAAGTTCAGTATAGTTCTTTTAGAATACCTTCAAAGACTCGATTTCTCGGCGAATCCCAAAAGAAGTCTAGCTTCTACACAAGAAGGTGTTTCCGAAAATAGGGGACCCTAATATAGTACCCTAAATAGTAGGATCCTTGCAATAAGGACCCCAAAACAAGGTACCCCTAATTTTCGGAAACTCCCAAACCCCTAAACCCTAAACCCTATAGTACCCTTATAGATCCCTTATAGTAACCACGTAGCATTGGGTATACACCGGCTCCACAAGCTACTATACAGAAAGCTTTAACGACAAGGGTCATAGTTACTAGTGGACCCATAGGATTAACACAGCTCAGACCCAGAGACTCCGGAAAGCTGAAAAGGCCGAGCTCTAAGCACTTAAAACTGCAAAAAATGCAACCGAACAGCACCTAAAACACACAAGTCCCAAACCTAAACCGCGAACACGGATCCCACCCAAGGAGCCTAACACATTTTTTGAGCTGCTGTGGACTCTACAGCTGCTGAGGGTTTGGTATGGAGGGTTCCCCAAGAAGTCCTAACTACCTTGAATAAGTAGAAAGTAGGGTTTCTATAATAGAGATCAAAGTTATGGTTTGGGCAAGTATTCTCCACACAGGTACTCAAGACCGTTTGGGGGACGTAAAAGCTAACCCATGTCAAAACTGGAACCTTTTTTGCGTCGGACGCTTGGGCGACAAACCTCATCCCACCGCCAGCCACAAGGAACTTAATTCATAATATGATGATAACGGTATTAAGAACATACAAGAGATATTCTTATGTCTACAATACTGCTTTCCATACCAGTAACCATATTAATTAGTAACAATGATCATCATAGTGACCATGAACATGATCATGATAATGCCTGTAGCACTATCAATCGAAATATGTTTACTACCAATAAAAAGCTAATACAAAGGAGAGTAATGTTACACACAGCGATAATGACAATGGCCATAGGAAGGCTAACAAGCATAGCTATACAGCTTAAAAGGCGGCTGGGCGCCGCTCCGTGGTGTTGGGGATGCTGGCGGCTGCCACCTCTTTGAGGTCTTCGGTTGTAGGGCCCGGTTTGCAGGGTCAAGGGGGGGTTTGGTTTTCACGTGCGTTTCTGGGTTTTCTGTATAACATCTAGGGGTTTTGTATAAGGGAGAGTCTGATTACGTATAGGTTTATAAGAGTCTAGAGTCCAGAGGGTCCTTGCCTAAGGGCTGGGGTTCTTTATAGACAATTTATGGTTTAGGCTTGGGCGAGGTAGTTTCATGTTTTTATGGTTGAGGGTTTAGGGTTTGCGGTATTACATGCTACCTGTTCCAGATTGTGTTTATGGGGCTGCCGTCTGGAGCACCGCCCCCCTCCCCCCCAAGCGTTCGTATTGCTCGTTACTACGTACTGTAAGTATTCTTGTTCTTCTTAATCTGTTGTTTAACACTGAGCTCAAGGGTCTAAGGTGTAGGGTTCGTGGTTTAGGGGCGCTGGCTAGTTTGTTTACTGTCTGAGAATCCCATGGTAGGTCACTGGAAGTGCAGAGTAAGTACTAACTGTGCCATTAATATCTGCTTCTCGAATATTAATAAAAATAGTAATGATAGTAGTAATATCAAGACTCGCTGTTATTATGATTATGTTTCTTCTTCTGATTATTGTTATTCGTAACGTAGTATTATTGTTACTAAGTTGGACTATCTTGGGAGGGTGTCTTGTGGGGCTTCCCTTTTCAATGGGAAACCCGAAACCTTAAATCCCTAGCTCGAACGATGGGAAAGGGGATCCTTACTTTTTGCAATTTGAGGGACAGCTTTGAAGAAGTTGGCTCCCAAAATGGGAATATAGATTCGCAATATGATTGGTAACAGTATCTCTCTCAGGGTTTGTCGGGAAGGTGACAGATTTGACTCCAACATCCACAGCAACGACCGCAGACACGCGCCATGCCTGGGCATAAGGGCTTTCGGGTCCTCAGGCTTTCGGGTTTAGGATGTGTAGAGTTTTTGGGGTATAGACGGGTTCCGCCAAGGGTACTAAAGGCTGACATGTTTTTGAAGGAGAAGTCAGGGTTTCGCAGTCTGGTTTCTGGGGCTCTGCTGTTTTGCTGGTGTGTGGGCACGACAGCGTTTGTGCCAGAGCTTACCCTGAGGGTCCTGGAACTTGTATAGGTATGGGGCAAACCCGGGCACTACAGGGGCGCCTACATAATTGGGTAGTTGTCAAAATTTTGGTCCCTTTTTGGGTACCCTAAATAATAGGTGCCGTATTATAATAAGGACCCAAAAAGGGACCATAATTTTGGCAACCACCCATGCATACTTCCCCAAATCATAATAGTAATTCCTAATATAGAAACCCTACATTCTACTATATTGGTACTTTGGACCCTTTGGGAATTAGTCATGCTACCGGACCAACTCTGTAGGCACCATGTCGGCACACAGATCCTCAGACCCAAGCCTGCGGGGTGGATTTCGGGAGTTTGGTTCGCGACTTTTGACTCCGAAGAGACTTGGGAGTTTCCGAAAATAGGGGACCCATATATAGTACACTAAATAGTAGGATCCTTATTATAAGGACCCTCAAATACGGTACCCTAATTTTCGGAAACTCCCACTTTGGTTTCGGAGAGATACGGACTTACAGAGGGTCTCAGATTTCGGACTCACGGATGCGGGGTTTCCTGCCGATGTCTAATTCGATAGTTTGCAGTCGGTTTAGGGTGTTTTAGCCCACATGTAGGCTTTCGAGTTGAGGGTGAATACGGCTGAGCCTCTCCAAGCCTGCACCCGACATCCTACACGTTATTTGCCAAATCTTCTGCTTGCACCCCACCTCACCCAGTATAAAGACTTGAAATATCCATGAACGTATCATACAAATCCCTTTGGGCCGACTTTGCATCTACCCAGAGGCCCCATAGTAGTTCCTTTTTGGGATTACCTTATAGGATTCTATATATCAATGAATATATGAACCCCAAAAAGGAACTACTTCGGGGCCTCTGGGTAGTATAGAGAGATTGCAAATCCCAAACTCGAAGCCTAAACCGTGAACCCTAAGTTTCATATCCCTTACAGTACCATTTTATCGAAGTCCCAATGGATCCCTAGAAGAACTCTCGTCTTCAGCCTCAACCCTAATACAAGGGCCTTAGTACTTACCTGTACTATTTTGGGGGTTCCTTGTTCTAATGATAGTATAATGGCCCCAAAACCCTATTCTAATTATTAAGGCCCCTACATTAAACCCCAAACCACGGCAAACCCTTGCAGGGAACCTGCGCTTCGAGGTGCACGGAGCCACGTCCACCCGCGATGCCTCCCAGCACGCCACCGCACGTGGAAGCGTCTGCAGGCTCGCTCCGCTCCTTCTAACACTTGGAATTATGCGTCTGAGGGAGGATCATTATGCTTATGATTATGGGTACTTATAACCCTGCTTACTAAGTCTCATGATCCCTTAAGAACTTCTGTTGAGGGTTCCTTCGAAAGGTTGCCTGTATGAGGCTCTTTTACGGCTTCGATGTTAGTAGGTTGAGGAAACCCTAAACCCTAAACCCTAATTGGGGTTGGGGATTAGGGTTGAAGGTTTTGCGAAGCTCATGGAATCCTGGAGCGACTGGGACATGCGCAAATCCGTTTGAATCCTGGGTCCTAGGTCCTTGATCCAAAGTCCTAAAGCCTGAAGTAATGTAGGAACCTGATTAAGAAACCCTGGGCCTCTAACCCCAAAATAGTAGGACTCATATGAGGAACCCTAATAAAGGCCCAAGGTTTCTTAATCAGGTTCCTACATCAACCCCCCCCCCCACCCCGAGAGTTTAGGG
>BGNK01001032.1:41731-109306 GCA_003297005.1 Symbiodinium sp. clade A Y106
CCCCCCCCCCCCCAAAAAAAAAAAACTTTTAGTACCCTTATGGTACCCTTTAAAGGAACCCTTATAGAACCCTGACAAACCCTAATAAAGGCCCAAGGTTTCTTAATCAGGTTCAATATATATATATATATATATAAAGGAGTTCCGGGTGGCCCTTGAACCAGACCCTTTCTAAATAGTCCCCATTATAGTTCCTTTCTCCGCCTTTAACCACAACCCCTACCTACCCTGAACCCTAAACCTTGTCTACCCTCGACTTTAATCCCTTTCTAGTCACTCTGAGCCCCAGCCTCCAATTAAATCCTAAACCCCTAAACCCGAAACCCGAACCTTCATCCCACCTTCCCTGGTTAGTTTCTGAAACGCCTGAGTAGGCCCCGCCTGCTGGCCGCCCAACAGTGACAAGTGGTCGCAAGTGGCTCGCGCCCCAGCTTAGGGTTTAAGGTTTAGGGTTCAATGGTTTAAGGGATTAGGGTTTAGGGTTTAAGGTTCAATGGTTTAGGGGATTAGGGTTTAGGGTTCAATGGTTTAGGGGATTAGGGTTTAGGGTTCAATGGTTTTGGGGATTAGGGTTTAGGGTTCAATGGTTTTGGGGATTAGGGTTTAGGGTGTGGGGTTTATAAGGGCTTAGGGCTTTGGGTTTAGGGTTTAGGGGTTTAGCGGTTGGGGTTCGGGAGATTAGGGGGCCTTCGGGTTCAGGGCAGGGATCCCATTTGCTGACATAGTTAGAAACGGGGTTCCTAAAGGGCTCCTTAAAGGGATCTATAGGGCTCCTTAAAGCGATCTATAGGGTTTAGGGTTTAGGGTACTACCAGGTTTCGGTAGGGCTTATGGAACGGCAACCGAGTATACAGGTCTCCGGGCTACAGAGGTTGGCTTCGCGTTCAGCATAATTAGGGTTTTACAGGGAGGGGAGGGAAGGGGAGGGGAGGGGAGGGGAGGGTAGAGGGTTTTAGGTTTAAGTGTTTGTTTTTCCATGTTGGGATGCCACAATCTGTGCAGCTTTCGTTAGTTCTCGAAGAAGCATACATGTGGGCCACGGCGGATCGGCCGTGCCCGGAGGCCAGAAAGACTGCACGAGGTCGACCGTGCCGACTTAACCCGAGCGAGGCCAACCGTGCTGGCTTTAGCTGCACGAGGAGCCGGCCGGCCCTACACGTTGCCTACCGTGCTGGCCCTAACGGCACGAGGGACCGAAAGGTCATGTGAGCCTGCTACGAGATGCTACGAGATGCGCGAAGATGACACGCCATATCACGCCATGCCCCCATTGCAAGACGCAGCCCTAAGCCCTAAACTCTCTAAACCCCAGACGGTGACGACGCGCGAACGTTCCGGACATCTCCGGGGGAGACCCGGTCCGAAGCCCTCTCACCAACAACGAGATACTTGGCGGTTCCTTTACGGGTTACGGGTTAGGGTTCATTGAAAGGGCGTAATTATAAGGGATCCTATAAGGGTCCATAAGAGATGCTTGGAGGTCCATGGGTACTTATAACTGGGCTTCTAAGCCCCTTAATGTGGGTTACAATGTTACAACTACCCATGAACCTCAAAGTAGTGTCAGACTGGCCAGATCCTAACAACCTCCACTCTATACCCCAGAAACCAGAACTCTACTTAAAGGATCACTGGCCTTAGAGCAGGGCAGCATTGTCACATCGATTGTTAAAGCCCTAAGAAGCCTTTACCACCCTGGAGCACAGAACCCGAACCTAAAGCCTTACATATATGAGAATCCATGACTAGTAAACCCTAAACCCTAAACGCGACAAAAACTCCAAACCCTACAGCCTAGACTTTCAGCCCCAGACCTTGTAGCCACCCCAACCTAAGCCTACAAAGACCCCTGATGACTCATGCCTAATTCTAGGACCTAAGAGCTTTCTACAGCATAATCCGTCATGGAGCCTTCACTTAACAGGTAGACTTGAACATAAGTTTAAACGGCCCCATAACTTAATCACCCGGTCCGCATAAGGGACTAGAAAGAACCTTCAGCCGCTATAGCGCCCTGAAGACAGAGGACTTCTAAGCCCGAAATCCTAGTCCCTAACCTTTATAATCCTTTAATCCTACACCTTTCAACCCTACACCCAATGTAGGAACCTGATTAAGAAACCCTGGGCCTATAACCCCAAAATAGTAGGATTCATATAAGGAACCCTAATAAAGCCCCAAGGTTTCTTAATCAGGTTCCTACATTAAACCCTAAGCCCAAACAGAGCGCCCAACAGGAGTGGCAGGCTTTCTGGTCCGGCTTCCGCGACGCCTCACGGGTCGAACTGAAGCTTCCTGCTCTCTGGTCTTGCAAGAAGGGAGGCGAGCTTTGTGAGGGCTTAGGGGTTTAGGGTTTAGAGTTCAGGGATTTGGGTTTGGGGTTGAATTTAAGGCTTAGGGTTTGAGTTCAGGATGTTTTTTGTTTGGCGTCTAAGGTTTAGGCTCTTCTACTTCTCACAGGTTCTTTGAGATATGAGATTGGAATATGTTCCCACAAGCAAAACAAGCGACGCCATACCGTACCGGACAGCCGAAAACTCTAAGGTTAGAAATATGGGCCCCTAATATGGACCTGTAGGTCTTTTTGAGGGGGTTTCTAGGGAACCCTAAAAGTACTAGGGGCCATGGTTTCGACCGTTGAAAAACTCTGCTGTCTGAGCATACCGACCATGTTGATGGCTTGTGTCTTTGAGAAGGGTGTTTCTCCACCGGAGTTCTCACATTCTGCTAGCTTGGTCGAGCTTCTGTGGGTTATTATTACTAGTGTAGGGGTCTCAATGATTAGAATAGGGTTTTGGGGGGCTTCTGTATTATGGTTATAGTCTAACCCCTAAACCCTAAACCCTAAACCTACGATACCCCTGAAACCTATTCTAACTATGTGGGTTTGTGGATGACTGTGGTTGGGCCTTTATTAGGGTTCTATAAGGGTTCCTTTAAAGGGTACTATAAGGGTACTATAAGGGTTTTGGGGGGTTTGATGTAGGAACCTGATTAAGAAACTTTGGGCCTTCATTAGGCTTTCGTTCTATGAATCCTAGTATTTGGGGTTACAGGCCCAGGGTTTCCTCCTAAACCCCCGATCCTAACCCCTAAACCCTAAACCCCCGATCCTAACCCCTAAACCCTAAACCCGATCCTAAACCCTAAACCCTAAACCCTACACGCTAACCCCTAAACCTTAAACCCTAAACCCTAAGCCCTGAACCCTTACCCCTGAACCCCTGAACCCCTAAACCAAAACCCCTACATTAGAGCTTAGGACTGGCAGTCCGAGGGTTCGTCGGCTCGAAGATCCCCCCCCCCCCCCCTGGNCCCCCCCCCTGGGCCCTGTAAAGGGCTGGCCCCAAATCCCAAACCGGTTTAGGGTTTAGGGTCTAGGGTCTAGGGTTTAGGGTTTAGGGTTCAGGGTTTAGGGTTTAGGGTCTAGGGTCTAGGGTTTAGGGTTTAGGGTTCAGGGTTTAGGGTCTAGGGTCTAGGGCTTAGGGTTCAGGGTTCAGGGTTCAGGGTTCAGGGTTTAGGGTTCAGGGTTTAGGGTTCAGGGTTTAGGGTGGTGAATAGGACTCCCAAGCATCAATCTGGAGCTGGGATCCCGATTAAAAAGAAAGCCCCGGACAAACGGACAAAGCTTTAAACACCGATAAAGCCTCTATAAACGCCCTAAACCCTAAACCCTAAACCCTAAACCGTCCGAACAAAGCTCTGAGGTATATGCCCCGAAGATCGACAACTCTAAGACCAAAGCACTACTGAGACCCGGAATGGAACCCTTACGGGAATCCTGCGGAGCAACCCTGCAAGCCCTAAACCCGCGAACTGGAGCCGCTGCTGTTATTGCTATCCTAGCAACAGCAACAACAGCAGCAAGACCAACAACAACAGCAGCAGCAGCAGCCGCAGCAGCAGCACCAACAACACTAAAAAGAACAATAGCGGCAACTAGACAGTTCTAGTAAGACTAATACCGATAACAAAAGCAAGCAAGAACAGTAGCAATGAACAACACTGCTGATGGCAAAAGCCAGTGTAATAATAGTGAGAAGAAGAATAAGAACACATACAGTACAAAAATAATAACAATAAGCACAATAACAACAATACACATACAGTACAAAAGTAAGAACAATAAGCACAATAACAATACGAGGAATAGGGATAACAATGCTATTTTTAGGAACAGTAATCGGAATAAGAATAAGAATATTTGCAACGAGAATCAACAACGACAATACAGATAGCAATGGTAATAACCTCATAGCAACAGCAAGAATGCAATATAAACAGTAACAGTAAAGATGATCATTCTTATTGCTACAATCATAATACCGTAATTGCCATACAGATAGTAACACCCTCAATCTGGGAGATTGCCAGCGCTTTCAGGCACAACTACCCGGCGCTACTCCTGCATGGTGCCATGCAGGTATACCGTGGGAAAAGACACCTGTGCGCTGAAAGCATGGTCAGTGCACCCTTTGGTGGCAACCAAGGGCATCCTGGCGGGGTGCCCGCTAGCTCCAGGCCTCTCCAAGCTGGTGATGCATGATGTGGTGGAGCCTATCTGGCGTGGCCCCTCCAGCTGCCACGTTGACCTGTACATTGATGATACGGGGTTTGATGTGGTCCACGAAAACCCTCAAGTGTGCGCCAGCCGGGCATACAAGGTGTGGCAGGAAGCCCGCACGAGGCTTGCAGATGCCAAGCTTCCCCTTAGCATCAGTAAGACGGCGTGGATTTGCAGTAATAAGAAAGTGGAGAAGGCGCTGGCTAAACTACTCCAGGACGACGACCCTGTCATCAAGGACCTTGGCATTGACTCAGGTTGGGGCAAACGCCGCAGGGTCACTACCCACAAGGCGTGTTTCAAAATAGGGGACCCTAATATAGTACCCTAAATAGTAGGACCCTTTTTATAAGGGCCCCCAAATAATGTACCCCTAATGATTGGAAACTCCCATCTCATAACTCCCCGGGAGCCGAGGCTCCTCCCACACCGGGTATTCCGCAGCTGCCAGCCAAGGCTTGGTCCGGGGAGCCCTTTTCAAAGGGCTTTTGTAGGGGTTTAGGGATTTGGGGTTCCCAGACCTTCCAAAATCCCTTAATTAAGGAAATACCTTAAATTATAATAGGATCCTTAATATAATTTAAGGCATATTCCTTAATTAAGGGTTTTGGAAGGTCTGGGTTTAGGGTTCTTTGTCAAAGGATCCCTGAAGGGTTTAGGGTTCCGGGTTTAGGGGTTTAAGGTTTAGGGTCAAAGGGCCTTGTATTGTTATCGGATTAAGATAGTGCAGGGCGTGCTCATTTTGTGTGGGGGGGGGGGGGGGGGGTAGGTTTAAGGGCTTCTTTTCATAATTACTGCTCTTAAGAGTCTTTGTTGGTTGTAACAGTGCCTGGGCACGGTCAATCTGGAGTCTTAGGGAGACTTTTCGTTCTCCTTCGGTCCGTAGTTGCCAGATTTGACTAACCATTAGCTTAGGGGAACTTAGAAATAATTTTTAATCTTTGGTTATTATAATCCTTCAGAAACAGCTGAAATTTTAATTTTTTCCTAGGGGTCTAAGTTCAGTATAGTTAGTATTGGAGAAGCTACGAAGCCAGGGATGATGATTCTCCCCATTAAATCAAAGGGCAAGAGGAGGGATCCTTAAGGGAGATTCCTACCCCATAACGGGCTATATAATGAGTATATAGTGGCTATATTAAGATTATATAAATTATATACTTAGGGGTCCTTATTAAGGGTCCCTCCATTTGTCCCTGGATTCAATAAGGAGCTAAAGAGCCAAGGGAACCCCCAAACCACTGGTTAGTTGTGCCGATGAAATCTTTCAGGCTCATTGGTCTTTGGAGTACCATACTTTAAGTCTTGTTTGGGACTTGTTACTAAAAGGGAACCATTTATGAAATACAAGTCTATAACTTGTTTCTTTCAGGCTCATGGAGGACCGTCAGCTTCTCCGCGAGGAAGTGGGGCAGACCTGCGTGGCCGTCACAGGCCCGCCTATTTTTCTCCGACTTCGTCCTTGTGAACAATGGCTGTGCAGGGCAGGTTGACAACGGAGGGTACGGTTGTGCAGGGCATGTGCCGGCCGGCAGACTTCTTGAGCAAGAGTCTGCTGTTACAAGGCGCACTATCGGTCGAGAGACCCATGAATGTCCTGCCCTTCTCGAAGAAAAACAGCAGCAACGCCGCGACAATCACGCCGTGCCTCGCAATGCTACTAGCGAGGAGTTTTATATAGTGGTTTTGTATAGTCATAGTTCAAGGAGTGTTTGCTACCCGAGCGGGAACTATACCATTCAGATAGGGGCTTATAAGCTATGAAGAAAGTTCCACAAAGTATGGTTCTTCGGACCCCCCGAGCCCTTAGTCTCCTTGTTCAGCTCCCTGTACTTATAGGGTCCGTAAGGGAGGGTGGTTCAAGGGGGGAGGGTACAAGGGATTTTTAGGGAACCTTAGGGAACACTAGAGAGAACTAGGGACTGGTGGATCATCTACCCCCCTTGGAGCCCCCCCCCCCCCATAAGGATACAATAATGTACAAACCCTACCTTTTCCCCAAATAACCTACCCTTTTAAGGACTTATATAAAGAATTCATAATGAGGAACCCTAAAAAGGCAGGTTCTTTGGGGTCCAGGTAAACCCTAAACCCTAAGCCCTTAAAGCTGCAGCACGGGGACACTCACGCCACATGAGTCCGAGCTTCCAATCCGAAACCTGAAATCGCACGAAAACCCGAACTAATAGAACTAATATAGGTGCCTTAATAATTCCTATACTATTTTGGGGGCTCCTTATTAGAATTATAGTATAATGTGCCCCATCATTAAGGCCCCTATATTAAGCTTCTAAGAGCCCCAAACACCTGCACCCCGGTGAGCCCCACCGACCCCAAACAAGAAACGCAGATTCGATCAACTTGTGCCTGCGCCAGGTATACAGCTGTACTACCTCATGTGAGCTGGTGACTCAGAAATCTTGGTTTGGGGCCGGGGCTTGAAGAACGTAGTGTCAATATAAGGATCGGAAGTCATTAGTACCCATATTCTCGCATACAATTATATAGGGCAGCATAGGGCCTAGACGCCCACACCCTATTCGCCCCATACCCTAAACCGAGAACCTCCTAAATCCTAAACCCTTTCTCATCATTAAGACCCTATACAACACTTTGTCATAGTTGGGTAACATTTAGATTTTTGTGGGTACTTAAACCCAATAAGGAAGAAAATTATACATTTTTAATCCTATCCCAACCATGAACTGAACTAGAACAGGCCAACCGTGAACCCCACCAGAAGCCCTGAGGCTCTTCACAGAGGACGACGACAGGTACTGGATTCAGGACACGCAGAGAAAGGTCACCGTTTGGGGTTTAGGGCTTGTAACCTTTTGAATCAAAGAGTAAAAGGAGGGACCCTTACTTCCCCTAGGTATAGAACCTTAATATAGCTATTCTATACCCATTATATAGCCCATTATAGTGTAGGGGTCCCCATTAAGGGTCCCTCCTTTTGCCCTTTGATTGAAGCAGCTTCGATCAGGCTCCCTTCAAGGCTTCGAGAATCTGGTTTGAGGCGTTCAAGGTGTAGGGTCTGCCTTAACCCTGAAGAACCTACCTTTTTGAGGACTTATATAAGGAAATCATCATAGGGCACCCTAAAAAGGTAGGTTATTCAGGGTTAAGGTAGGGTTTAGGGCTTAGGCGATCGGTTTCCTGTAAATTGGTCTTGCTGCAGAGTCGCACTGAATAGGGCCCCCCGCCCCCAGGAACAGAGCATGAAGACCCCTAAAGCCTAACCCTAGGCCGTAAACATATCTTTTGACGTACTGGCCTCGCAGGCCTGGTGGTTTAGAGTTTAGGGGCTTATACTAGCGTTGGGGGTTTAGGATATAGAGTTTAGGATTTTACCCCTGGTTCCAAGCAAAACAGCCGTTGATACTCAAAGTGCACCATTAAAGCCTTAAAACCTTAGTTTTGCAGGGCTTAGTGTTGTAGTTTGGATCTTGGTTCTGCCAGGAGGGCTTCGTGTGGCTGTAATTCGAGCATTCCTGCACGAGGTTGTGCCAGCCTGGCTCTTCAAAGCTTACGTAGGCTGCTTGAGGGTTAGGGGAAATTTGGTGCTTAGGATTGTTCTGAAAGGCAAACACAGGCCCTTGTTCCGCAAGCCCCGGAACTTTGAACATCTCGATTTCCCCTTGAACCCCAAGTCTAACAAGACATGCCAGCCACAAGCGTCAGGCTTTGGGCAACGTAGTTCCGTGAACCCGAAGGTCGATCCAATAAAGAAAATTAAAACCTTCACCAGTGAACCTCAGAAGTCAACATACCATGCCAGTTTTGTCATGAAGAACTCCGTGCAACATGCTCCGACAAGATCAGACACCCCTAAACCCTAAACAGGATCGAAGCCCAAGGTACCTGTCCCCATGTTAAGGCAGATTCCTTGTTGGTTAGCTTTGTCATAGTTGGGCAACATTTTACCATTTTCATGGGTACTTAAACCCAATAAGGAATAAAAATGTACAATTTTTAATCCTATCCCAACCATGAACTAGTTAGGATCTTTGTCAGGAAGTGTTTTCACAACGATGACTCTGTCCCTGCTGCAGAGAAGATTAGAAATATTTCTCACCCTGTCTGAAACCTTAAGCGCAAACCCACAAAACCCTAAACCCTAAACTGTAAACGCTTGGTGTGCTGAAGTAGTCGGTGCATAGCCTGGCCAAAGCACCAGTTATAAGCCCCAAACCCTAAAACCCACCCCAAACTCTGAAACCCGTAGAGGACGTCGCTTTTCACGGGAGCTTCTCACCCCTTGTAGACAGACCCCCTTTATGAAAAAACCCTACAAGCCTATATTCCTTTTAAGACCTTCTACAGTCCTATATTTATCTGAAAGTCTTCTCAATCAAAAAGCCCGTTTACAGAATCTCTAAGCCCGTTAGGACCCTATACAATCGCATAGGCCCATTCAAAGCCACCACCTATAAGCAGCCCCCTTTGAGAAACTGAAAGCCGCGAGCCAGCTGGCAGCTCACTGCATGGTTTCCGTAGGATTTTGGAGGATGCTGCCGGGGTTAAGTTTAGTAAATTTTAGGGCCCTCTTTGGCGTTTGTGGTTGAGAAGTTTTTGGGGTTTATAGGGTTCGCTCTAGGGTTCTGTAGGGTGCTCATTAAAACTCACCTACCAGTCACTAGCAGCTCTGGGGCCTGCACGCCTTGATTGTCAGACTAGTAACCCTAAGGCTCAAAATGGCGGGTTTAGGGTTTAGGGTTGAGGGGTTTAGGGTTTAGGGTTGAGGGTTTAGGGTTTAGGGTTGAGGGGCGATATCTTCTGCAACTGGGGCCCTAAACCCTTACCCTAAGGCTCAAAATGGCCCAAAAGCCTTATATAACATGGTCTTCAGGCCCAAAAGCCTTAAAATATGAGTCCTTAGAGCCTTAGAGTAAGACTTATATGCCTTGATAGTCAGACTACCTATAGTCTCCATTGTAGTTCCTCTTTTTTGGGTTTAACCAAATATATAGTTAGGATCCTATAAGGTAACCCCCAAAAAGGAACTACAATGGAGACTATAGGTAGTAAGACTTTGGGAGTATAGCGTCGTACACTCAAACGGGGAATATGCGGGAAAACTAAGACTAAATATTATTCCGACGCTTGTTTTGAGAGGAGGGAACATCCCCGGCGGTCTGCTATCTGCAATACGCACACAATGGAGGCCTTAATAACTTCAGTTGAGTTCTGGGGTATAATAATATAGTATAAGAATATGTACATACAATAAGAAAGCCCAGGGACTTGTCTTCGTGGCTTTTCATTGTTCTTTGTTATTCACAGATACGCATGGTATTCATGGAGTCAATGCCCCATCATGCAGAACTTGACGAATCGCTGCGATGTTGCTACCCCTGTTTGATTGACTACTGCATCCTCCATTTCTTGCTTTCTGCCGGCAAGACGAGCAAGAAGATAAATTATGCGTAACAGTAGCACCCGTAGCACCCATCAAGCCCTAAACACGACCACCTACTTAAAGCCTCAACGCTAGTCCCTGAAACTCTAAGTTGTAGTCAGCAAGTCGATCCGTGTCCTTATTCGCGCATCATATGCCCCACCCTAAACTCCCCCCCCCCCCCAGACCCCCCCCACCCCGCCCCCCCCCCTCGGCCGGCGGTTCGCACACGAGACACACACNGCCCCACACACCTGAGTTTATAGCACCACGACCCTCCGTCTCCTTTTTCGCGCATCTTCGTGCCCCCCCCCAACCCCCCCCCCCCCCCCACGGGCCCCTGCTAACGCGAGACCCCTTCTGCGTCGGGCTTCTAGAAAGGCCACATCTGCGCCGGAGAACATGTTTCAGGGGTAGGGCCTCATATAGCGAAGAAACCTTGGGTGCTTAGGGTTTAGGGGCTATGTATATGGATTCCATAACATGGATCGTAGAGTTTTGGGGTTATAGGACCAGGAGTTCTTTATCTGGTTCCTACATTAGGGGCAGTAGGGCTATATCGGGATCTGCATGATCTTGACATAAAGGGACCCTGGCTTCAGGCTGCACAGGCCCCAAACCCCAAACCCTAAGCTCTAAACTCCAAACCTTAGACTCTAAATTCTAAACCCTGTTCCCCTATAGTAGAAGCCAGAAAGTTGGAACATCAGTAGCCTCATGCCCTTAAAGTAAAGTAAAGGGAATTCCAGCATGAATCATCCTAAATCGATGTTCCAACTTTCTGGGGTTCACTATAACCCTAAACCTCAGCCCAAACCCTAGGTCTCAAGTTCCTGGATGTTTTGGTTCGGAAGCCCAAAGCAATTCAAGCCGCCCTGCTTGTCTTGTCAATGCTGCCTCTCTTTGTCTCGGACGGGTCGAGATTAGGCCTCGACTGACCCGTATGTATGCTTCGAGGTCTAGGCTGAGGAGCTTGACGGGGTTTCGGGTGTAGGGCTTGGTGCTTAGGTTGAGTACCTTAACCCTCTACGGTTTTGTGGGTTAAGGTTTTGTTTTGAGTAGCGTAAGTATTTAAAGGGACAGAACTCCGTGTTTTCAGGATGAGGCGATCGAATGAGGGCTTGCTTTGGGTCAGGAGGCTTCTGTGACGCTCCGGAGCATGATTGCAACGGAATTCCTCCTGTCACCGTTATTTGGCTGGAGCGAGTAGGAATCCGGATGCCTCGTCAGGATGGGGATGGTTCTCTGTCCATCAGAGCAAACAGAAGGGAATTGGGTTTTTGGATTCAGTGTTCAGGGTCGATAGGAACTGAAATTTAGCGAATATGTACTCCATTCTGGAATGAGGCATCCGAAAGTGGAATTGGGCAAGCATAGCATGCGACTGGCAGGCCATGATGCCTTCTCTTTGTAGCCGCTGCTACCCTAAAGCTTAATCCGCAAGCACTTAAGCCGTCATCTACGCAGAGATCCTACTTGGACAGCATAGAACAGTCGACGTCACGTCCTTATCGAGGAGAGGTGTAGTTTCAAATGCAAACGACGGAGGACATCTTCATTCCTAGAAGTCCGACACCTGACAAAAAAATCAGACCATGATACAGCAGTCTAAACATGAAACCCTAGACCCTAAACCCTAAACCCTAAACGACCTTTGGCTGGTAACGCGAACTGCAGTCCGCATTCAGCCACTGGGCTTTGGGTTGAAGGGTTTGGGTTCAAGGCTTCTAGGGTTTAAGGGTATAGGGTTTAGGGGCCCTAAACCCTAAACCCCAAACCCAAAGGGTAGGGTTTAGGTTCTTGGGGCTCAGGGATTGAAGTTCCAGGCGAGCAATCCCTATCTCTTTTCCTGCACATTTGCAAGAAGCTCTAACTCTGCCCTACTTGGAGGTTCATGGGTAGTTATAAGTCTTAAGTGGGTTTATAAATGTAGGGTGACTATGGTTATGAGTGGGTCTATAAATGTAGGGTAGCTTAGTTATAGCCCGCAATAAGAGACGTATAACCCCACTTGTAACTGCTCATGAACGGCCCTAGCGCTCTCAACACAAGAGCGCATCAAAGCACAAGGCAACCACCCCAAATCCTAAACCCTAAACCCTACCAGCACCCCCCAACTACCCTCTATTATACCCTAAGTACCCACTATTAAGGGCCATAAGGACCCCGAGAAACGCCGGCCAGTGGCACCCGCTTGCCTTGGAGCTCTGCTCCCTTCGATCAGACCCGAAATGTCCGGGCCAGAGAGTCTTTGTCATAGTTGGGCCCAGAGGATCGAAGCCCAAGGTACCTGTCCCCATGTTAAGGCAGATTCCTTTTTGGTTAGCTTTGTCATAGTTGGGCAACATTTTACAATTTTTGTGGGTACTTAAACCCAATAAGGAATAAAATGTACATGTTTATCGCTATCCCAACCATGAGCTAGGAGTTGAGAAGGAGTTTTTATAAGTGTCTGTTACAGCACATGTTGCAAGTTGTGGGGGGGGATGTATGGGGTTGTATAGGGGCTCCATAGTAAATCCGTGGTCAGGGTGTGTTTGTGTTTTCGTTAGTTGCCCCTTGTGACCCGTCTTTGCTGAGCATTGTGGGAAAAGGTAATCCATTTTGAGATGGCTACGAGGGAACTGAGTTTGTAATGTGCTATCAGGGCTTCAGGGCCGAGAGTGCACGGTTTGGAATGAGCCGTCGGTTCCCAACATTTGCCCGTGAAGTCGTCTCTTGCTGCATTCAGGGATTTAGCAGCTGGGGCTACTTAAGTAGGCTGCGATAATGTTGGATTAATTCAGAGGCTTGCGCAGTTCTCAAATAGCTCTGAGACGGCTACGTCCGGAAAGTCTCATCAGTGGCCTCCTGATTTCGGTTCTTGCACTGCTGCCCTTCCGTAGATGCCGTAGATGATGCCAAGGCGTGAGAGCGCGAGGTGAACCATGGATGATGTTCAAGGATCAATGTTTGATCAACCCCCTGTCGACGTCTTAAACTCCAAGCCCAAAACCACCGAAGCCGGAACACTTCTATTCCTAAACTGGTACATAAGTGGGAAATGGAAGGAACTACATTTTACGTTCCAAAGGGCTGTCGTCTAAGCGGAAGCCACTACTTCTGAAAGCGAGTTGTTGTCCGTGGCCATCTACGTTTTCGGATTTGGGGTTTGGGGCGTCAGCTTCCAGTATGGGCTAACCTAAAGATCCCTATTAGGACCCTATTAAGGGTAGATTAAGGTACCCTTAAGGTCCAATAGCCCGTAGTGGTTTATGTAGCTGGAGGTTCGTCAGAGTGTGAAGCTTCGGCCCCGTGGGTGAGTCCGAACTTAACAGATTCTTACAGGCGTACAGGCTTCTTGTTGGTATCGTTATAGTGTTAGAGTACCCTAAACCGCTAAACCCCTAAACCCCTAAACAGGAAAACCTAGGCCTTACAGTGGTTTTGTAAGGGCAAAGTATCATCTCCCAGCCCCCATTTATACAAATCCTTCTCGCGAGGCAAATTTAGAAGCCCTAGATCCTACAACCCTTTTACATATTACATGACCCTATACGACCCTTGTAAGCCCTAAGCCCTAAAGCCCTACACGACCCTTAAAAAGGAAACCATAGAGAGGCCTAATACTTGGAGGATCATGGGACTTAGTAAGTACGGTTATAAGCACCCTAAGTGGGGTTATAAGTAATTATAAGTACAGTTACCTTAATTATAACTCTAGTTACTAAGTCCCATGATCCTCCAAGTAGGATCCTGGAAAGGAAACCTCTTGGATCGAACCCTTATAGGAACCCGTAAAGGATCTCTTAAAGGAACCCTTGAAGGAGCCCTTAAAGGATCCCTTACAGAATCGCTTAAGGAATCGCTCAAAGGAACCCTTAAAGGATCCCTTGTCGGGCACTTGAGCGAATTATTCCAAAGCATGGAGCCGCTAAGAGCCAGACTCGTGTGGTATCCTTATAGATGCGGTTTAGGCTTTGGGTTTCGGGTTTAGCTAAGGGTTTAGGGTTTAGGGGTTTAGAGGGTTTAGGGGTTTAGAAAGTTTAGGGTTTAGGGGTTATGTGTTTAGTTAGGGAACCCTTGACAAGAACTCTGAAAGCCTGAAGAGGTACCGTTTCGTGTAAGGCTCTGCTGCCTTGGCCGAGGAAATCGCTGCACTTCCAAAGTCGCAGCCGATAAGCATGAGGGAAAAGTCGGCGATCCAAATCCGAAACCCTAAGCCCTAATATGTAGGGCTTGGAGGTCTGAGAGGTCTTGAAGTTGCGGTATACATGGTTGGTTGTCAAAACTATGGTCCCTTTTTGGGTCCCTAATATAGTACGGCACCTATTATTTAGGGCGCCCAAAAAGGGACCCTAATCTTGACAACTACCAAGTGGTTAACCCTCAGGCCTTGTGGGTCGAAAGCACGCGAGGATTCCGTACCTGGGTTTAGGACAGTAGCAATCGCAGTTTGTAGCATTTCGTGGAGTAGATGAGCATTAGGAGAATCCTCGTAGTTGACTAATAGGGTAGCCTTCAATATCTCTTGGGTACATAACCCTACCTACTGTCAAAAGTTACCCGAAGGACCCTTGTACCCGTATGGTATATGTGCTGACCCTGAAGTGGCTCGATGGCAACTCGTTTATAGCTAAGGTCACAGCATATATACTAATTACATGGTTACCTGGACACGGAAGGTTAGTTTTTGAAGGCCAGGGAACGCAGCACCTAGGCTATAGAGCCAGCCTAGAAGTGCATATAAGTTTAAGGTTAAGGGTGTAGGGTTTATCGCCCTCCATCAAACTGCTCAGAAACGCCCTGAATCCCAGCTCAACCAACCCAAAGCGCACCGCAGCCAAGAAGTCGTTAGGTTCGATCGCACTATACTATATAATCGTTTGCAAGCCCTCATAAACCGTCTAAAGCATATAGTCAACACCCAATACTATTCAGGCAGGAGCAGGGAAAAATAAATGAACAATCAAAAGCCTAAGCAGTCGATCTAATCCCCAAACCCCCAAACCCTAAACCCCAAGCCATCCCAATTCCCTAGACCCTAAACCCCAAACCATCCCAATCCCCTAGACCCTGAACCCCAAACCCCAAACCATCCCAAACCCCTAGACCCTAAACCCTAAACCCCAGACCCCTACACCCTGAAAGCCACGCACGCCGGGAGGTGGCTGTGGCTTCCGGGGGCTTGCGCCAACTTGATGCCAGCCCCCTGCCCTCCACGAGCTCAGGGGCCTTAAGGGGTTTAGGGTTCCTTTGAAGGAACTATAAGGGCTCCAAAAAGGGATCTAGAAGGCTATAATGAAGGTAGGTGGGGTCATCCCAAAATAAATAAGAGTCCTTATATAAGGGATCCTTCATCCCACCTGTTGAGGCCTCCAGCGATCCGAGATTTCCTTTCTCAGGGGTCTTCTGGGGTTCAGGGCCAGGGTTTAGGGTTATAGGGTTTAGGGGTTTAGGGCTGTTGGTTTGGGGGTAAAGGGTTTAGGGGTTATGGGGCTTAGGGGTTTAGAGCTTTTATACGGGTTCTATAGATTCTATAGGCTTCCGTGCTGAAAGGGTTATGTAAGGGCTTTTGTACGGTTCCTTTCAGAGTTTGGGAAGGGTCCTGATTGTTCTATGAGTCGTCTCTGTTTTGACGGGTTGCAGCAGGGTTCATTGGTTTAGGGTTTAAGGTCTTAACAGCTTCCATGAGCCCTTACACTTACGAATGGTCCACAGCAGCTTTTTGACAGGATGCCACTTCTTCGTCCTGTGTGTGCCACGTCCTGCCTTTGAACCCCAAATCATAGCCCTAACCCTAAACCCTAACCCCAGGTAATTGACATGCAAATCAATGCAGGGTTGAAGAAAAAGGGTGTTCGATTTGGGGTTTAAGGTTTTGGGGTTTAGGGTTCATTACCTCTAGGGCGTTGTACAATACGGGCTCCATGAGGAGCACTCAGGGCACTAGGGCTTTACCTGTCGTCTCCATTTGCAGTTCCTCTTTCGGCTTACCATATCGTTTTTCCTTCTTGAAAACTGGCTAACAAAGAAAGGAATTACGGAGATCACAGGTACTTTGCTGAAGGCTTTGGAAGGCTGCGAGGTTTAGGACATCGGGATGATGTCTGGGTCTGATGGGTTTAGGGTTTAGGGAGCAATGCAAATTCTCTTTGTACACGAAACACGTCACTCACGGCCACTAAAGCCTAAGCCCGAAACCCCTAAATAGCAGTAGTTCGTAGCAGCCGCAGCAGCAAGAGCGGTTCAATAAGTGCAACCGAAACCCTTTAAGCCCTAAACCCCAGACCCTATAAGGCCCTGAACCAACCCCTGCATAAACCCCAAATCCCTGTACCCTAAAACCCCCCAAAAAGCCTAAACCTTGAACAGACCCTAAACCCTAAATTTCCCTAAACACCAAAAAACCCCAAACCCTGCAAGGACCCTAAACCCTAAACTTCCCCCCAAGTTCGAGGTTACAACCAGCGCTGGCTTGAGGTAGAGGCCGGCAAGGGCAGGGGCGAGTGTTCAGAAAGGGGGCTTACTATAAGGGCCTAAATAATTGCCAATACCATGTTGGGGGTTCCTTATTATGATTATAGTAATTATAATGGGCCCCAAAACCCTGTTCTAATTATTAAGGCCCCTATATTAGGGTTTTAGGGCTTGGGGGTTAGGGTTCAGAAGGGTTCCTTTAAGGGCTCCTTTTGGGGGTTTAGGGTTCAGGGCCTCGGGTTTGGGGTTGAGGGTTTAGGGTTTCCCGAAGCTAACCAACAAAACTACACATTATACCCTAGAGTCCGAAATCGACATGGAACCATTAGATAGACCCCTGAAAGGAACCTTCAAACCGAACCCTTGGAAAGGTGCCATTAGTGAAGGTCAGCAATATCCTGAGATCTCTGGCGGCTTTGGATTTCAGGGTTCTGGGCCCTACTGGAGTTTTATAGGGTTTAGGGTATGAGAATACTTGTGTCAAGCAATGATCGTTAAGAATACTATTCCTTGCCTGGGTTTCTGCTCTCACGAAGCACCCTGAACCCTAAACCCTAAAGAGACAGTCGGCAGGGACTTTCAGGCTTACGTAGTGTATGTACCGACTTTGAAATCTCTGGAACCCTAAGGCTCAAAATGGCCCAAAAGCCTTAAAAATATGAGTCCTTAGAGCCCAAAACCCTATAGATCCCTTTTGAGGACCCCTTCTAGATCCCTTTAAAGGAACCCTATATGAGTCCTTTCTGAGCCTTGGGGGAAGAATGAGGTTTCATGAACCTAAGTGGCCTTCGTCTCGGCTCTTTGCTCTGAACTCTCAGCATGAACGCCGTATACCTACAGTAGCGGGAACACCCGAAACCCTCATGCCCCCAAACCCTAAACCCCAAACCCTGAACCCCAAACCCTGAACCCTAAACCCTAAACCCCAAACCCTGAACCCTAAACCCTGAACCCTAAACCCTAGACCCTAAACCCTAAACCCCCACGTGAAAGCGTACAACCATCACGTTCCCTGAAATCTTAGTCTAACTTAGAAATAATATGTAATCTTTGGTTATTATAATCCCTAAGAAACAACTAAAATTGTAATTTTTGCTAGGGGTCTAAGTTCAGTATAGAACAAACTCAAAGCAAATCGAGTTCCCAACCCAGTTTTATGCCTAAGCCGAAGTCCCAAAGTCATCTCAGACTTCACGGAATCGTACAATGCTGTAACTGATGTCCCTAACCCTGCTCTTTGAAATCTATCCCTAGTGTCCCCGAAACCCTGAACCTAAAACCCTAAACCCTGCCCCTTAGGGTATACCCTAAACTGCCCGATGCCCTACTATAGGGGCCTTTAATAATTAGAACATGGTTTGGATTACAAAAAAGGAATCCCCATAACCCTATTCCAATTCTTAAGGCCCCTACACTACACCAGGAACATGGTTTCACAGATCTGACCTGGCTGCATCCACAGACCCTCGCTGGATTTATCAGCACTGTCAGAGTATGTCAGTATGTGGGTAGTTCTCTAATCTAGGCTTCTAATATAGGCGCCTTAATGATTAGAATAGGGTTTTGGGGCCCATTATACTATAATTATAGCAAGGAACCCAAGATAGAATTGGTACTTATTAAGGCCCCTACATTATTTAGAAGGGTGCCGTACTTTTGGGGGATCTAAAAATTGGACCCTAATTCAGCGAACTGCCCACATGCATCTCTTGTTCCTCACCTATACATGGTTACAGGCAAGCAGCAGAGCGTGATAGACACCCCGATACAACCTCTAGACGTTTTCACGTTGTGGGCCCTTGTGTTGAGAGCTTAAATTTGGAATTTTTTCAACGTCGACACCTTCCGCTGTGCAAGTGTAATTGCCCCTTAGCCCTCATTCCTGCAGAGGTTTGCCTACATAGTAATGGCACCTCCTTTTACCCTCTATGCAGTAGGAGCATAGGCCAATGTAGGGGTCGGGATAGCTAGCAATAGTGCCACTTTTATGGTCTCCAATATGGCCCAAAACTCTGTTCTCAACTGTCAGGGGCTTTATCTGACCTGTCTCCTGCTTTCTGCTTCTGGGCTGCGACATATATGGTTCAGGGTTTTAAGGAGTCCTGCTTCTACTGTGAACCCTTCACGGGAAGTGTTGATCAACATAAATTCGCGAATGCCGGTTCTTCCACTTACTTGTATGAATCGCCAGCAAGCATTCTGGAGCTGAATCCGTGTAGGAACCCTAAGAACCCAAAAAGAATCCCCCTAAACCCTATAGGAACCCCTGCAAGAACCCATAGAAACCCTCTGACTAGAACCCTTTTGGAGTCCTCTTGGAGCACCCATCAGAAGCTTGATTGCTGAAGCCTCAGGACTGGTTGGGCCACGATGGCCACGGGACTTTACGCCTCTCACCTTAAGCTGAGATTCCTGTGTTTGGGACGGCTTGATGGATTTCATGTTGTTATGTAGGTTTTGGGTGTAGGGTTATAAATGATTTAGGGGTTGGGGGTGCATGGCAAAGCAGGGTTCAGAAGCTGGGGCATAGGGGGTTTAGGGATGTTCATGATGTAGAACTTGCTGGGATTTGTATACGGTGTTGCGTAGGTTCGTAGCCGAGTAACTATGTTGTAAGCGTTATCTTCTTAGCAAGGTAGTTATTTGTGTAACTTCCGTTACATTATATATATATAGGTTATAAGTCAGTTGTAACTAATTCCTAAGAGCATTGAGGGCTTGCTACAATGGGACCACGTCCTACAAGCCTAAACCCTAAACGCCCTCGGCTAATTCCTAAAGCACCTACTAAGCCCCGAACCCTAAAAACTAAACTCTAAAACCTAAACCCTAAACTCTAAACCCTAAAACCTAAAACCCTAAACCCCAAGCCCTAAACCCTAACTCTACAACCTAAACCCTGAACCCAAAACCCTAAACCCTGTTCGAGGAGGACGGGGTTGGCGCTGAAGCGGCAAAACACGAGAAAGCACAACTCCTCCACACGCCTCTCTGATCGAATGAGGGCGGATGGCAGGGATCTCAAACAGGCCAGAAGGTAGCTTCTGGGTCTGCTAAACATAGGACCCTCAACGAGGCCGCTGCAACAAGTCAGTTGGGGAGGCCCAAGTCTCGTACGAACTCATATCTGCTATCTGCGAAGATCCAGCTACGGAACAGGCTTTCCTGTCCTGGATGGAACAGCTCCGTTGCGGCAACCCAAGACCTAGGCGAGAGCTCTGGGTCCTGGGTTTAGCGTTCAGGGTTTAGTAGGGTTCAGCGTGTAGGGTGGGGTCCTGCTACAACCTATAGGACCCCAAAACAGGAGACGATTTGCTTCCCAGAAGTACAATCCGGATATTCTGAAGTGTTTCTCTCTGGAGCATTGGCATGCTGTGGGAAATGCTGCTGCTACTGGTGACTAGCTGCATCTTTGTGCTTGCTGTTCTCAGCCATTGCTTCTGTTCTGACTTAAAGATTTATAACACCGCCCCAAGCCCCGAAATTGCTAGAGCCTTCAATCCGAAGCCCCCCAAATCAGAGGCTAGAAACTTAGTAAGTTCGCACCCCAATACCCACACTAACTCCAAAACCAGGGGAGCTCTTTCGACAAACGAAGGTGTAGACGAAGCCTGAAATCTCGAAAACCCTGAGCATGAAAGGACTGCACGCCCTTACTTGGAGGATCATGGGACATAGTAAGTATGGTTATAAGTACCTTAAGTGGGGTTATAATTAAATATAAGTATAGTTACCTTAATTATAACCCTTGTTACTAAGTCCCATGATCCTCTAAGTAGTCAATCCACCAAGTAAAAGGAGAAAACAACAGACGCGCTTATGCAATCCAGCAAGCGTTATAACCTTCCAAATCCGCAACAAGTGGGTGGTATACCGCGCCATTAGACCAACAACCACCAACGACCTGTAACTGCAACAGAAATCACAAACGACCAACCAAACAACACAACACCCCAAGCCCCAAACCCTGAACCCTAAACCCAAAAACCCTAAAACCCTAAACCCTAAAACGCCTAAAACCGCTAAACCCTAAAACCCGAAACCCCTAACCCCTCAACCCTAAACCCTAAACCCTCAACGCCAAGCCGAAACCTCAGGCTTTCAACATGGCGCCTAAAATCTCATAAAGCCCGTACAGTAACCTTTATAGACCCCTTATCTTTGTCATGGTAACATTTTTTCAGTTTTATGGGTACTTAAAGCCAATAAGGAATACAAGTCAGAATCTTTAATCCTATCCCAACCATGAACTAGTTTTAAAGGAACCCTGTGAAAGAACCCAAGGATATACACCAAAGCCCTATTCTAATAAATATACGAAACATACCACCTCAAAAACCCGAGGCCTTCGACATGGTCCGTTTCTTTGGCCTCGTGAAGCCCACCTCCACTGAGGCCAAAAATATCCGGACCCCAAAGGTCCAAGTACCTAATAATCATATGGTTTTAGGGTTTAGGGTATATAGGGTTTAGGGGTATACTCTCCAAAATATCCAAAAGACCCAATAATTTAGTCCTCAGTTTGGGGATAGTAGTTATGTAGGTCATATACTCTCCGAAATACTAACCTACGTAAATACTATCTTAAAGCCGAGTACTAAATTATTGGGTCTTTTGGACCATTCGGGGAAGTGGTGTGTGTGTCGGGCGCCTTCTTTTGAGCTCTGGCTTTACGGCTTATATAGGGGCTTTATGTAGGATTTTCGGCTTTATGGTTCCAGGGTTTTTGTGTTTTAGGGCTTGTAGGGTTTGGGATCGAGGGCTTTGGGTTTAGGGTGTAGGGTGGCCGTCTTAGGTTGATTGAAGGGCGTCTGAGGGTTTAGGGGGTTTCAAGATCATTCTGATGTGGTAGAAAGTTTGGTTTATTAGCTCGGTTGTCTTGAGGAGCTTAGAAAGTCTCTTCAGTTTGGGCGTTATGAAAATGTCACGTTTTCACCTGGTTCGATAGGCTTTGTAAAGCTTCCATGCCGGTTTCGGGGGCTGGCATGGCCTAGGGCTCGGGATTCAGACAAAGCATTTACAGTACACTCTAGTATCATAGTATCATGTACAAGGGCGCTGTAACTGTAAGGGTTAGGCTCTAGCGGCTGGTGTTTAGGTGTGTTAGGCTTTGGGGCTTGGTGATTGATTTAGGTGTTGCTTCAGGGTCTGACAGCTTTTGCTTTCATCGTCGTTTAGGGTTTAGGGTTTCGTTTGGTTCTTGGCTTAGGGCTTAGGGGTGAGGTCACAGCTTCCCCCAAATCCCAGTCCAGATCTTCCAACATACCTTGGTCGTGGTGAGGTGAGCGACATATGGGGGTTTCCGAACATAGGGGACCCTAATATAGTACCCTAAATGGTAGGATCCTTATTAAACGGACCCCCAAATAAGGTACCCCTATTTTCGGAAACTCCCATATTAGGATATTGATATCAAGTACCCACGGAACTCTCTTCATTGCGGTATCAGCGAAATTGTGCTGAGCCGGCTCAGAGGCAACATCGACCTTGCCAGGGCCTTCATGCAGAAACACCGACGGCACGCAAGATAATCGTCGCGGCAATGATGGCGGCTCAGGCAGTTCAGTTTGACTCCGCGCATTGAAACTGGCAAAAAGCGCACATCTGCATATTTTCAGCAGGAGATTCGAAAGCTGGAGGCACAGATCGCGGACATGGTGATGGAATACACTGCTTAACCCATACTCTCGGGCCCCAGA
This sequence comes from Symbiodinium sp. clade A Y106, assembly GCA_003297005.1. NCBI lineage: Eukaryota > Dinophyceae > Suessiales > Symbiodiniaceae > Symbiodinium > Symbiodinium sp. clade A. Next base: position 63,855 of record BGNK01001032.1, read on the forward strand.
ACAGATCAGCCGCAAAAGACCCTGCCACACTTACAGGCCTCAATTTTCCCTTCAAGAACCCACAAACGCGCATCGTCTTGTGGTTGGGGATTGGGGTTTCAGGGTCTAAGGCTGTGCTTTTAGGGTTGAGGCTCTACCTGTATCCCAACTGGGATATGGGTAGTTCTCGAAATTAGGGTCCCTTTTCAGGTCCCCCAAAATAGTACGGCACGCTTATAGAAAAAGGTTCGAGAATTGCCCAATATATAGAATCCCTACAGACACCCTTGTGGAGGGGCCCAAAAGGAATCCTAGGTTAGAGAACTACCCATATGCCAGGATTACGAGTGAGATACGATTGATGATAGACATCCTGCATTTCCCCATAATAAGGAATACACCATATTTCCCATAGCTTAGGGTCCTTAAGGTAATGCAGGATGTACATCATCACCGTAAACCCTAAAACCCTATAGATCCCTCAAAGGAGCCCCTTAAAGGTACCCTTATAGATCCCTTTAAAGGAACCCCCAGGGTTTATATCATCAACCGTATTCCTTAGGACTTGGACCGACAGTTGATAGAGGCCTCGAAAGGGTTTAGGGTTTACCAGGCCCCCCCCAAGGGCCTTTTAACAGAGCCCTTGTGGTCCGTAAGAGTGGGTATTTGGGGTTTAAAGGTAGGGTTTCGGGTTTAAAGTTTAGTGCCCGAAGCCCTAAATCCTTAACTCTCGATTACCCTAGCACCCCAAACTCTATCCAAAGCACCAAGCTGCAACGACAAATGTCGGTGGGTTTAGGGTTGGCTGGTAATGCAATAACCCTAAGGCTCTAGGGACTCATATTTTAAGGCTTTTCGGCCTAAAGACCATGTTATATAAGGCTTTTGGGCCATTTTGAGCCGTAGGGTAAATCATAAACCCTATAGTAATAGCATGTAAGATATTGAGTTAACCGTAAACCGACATGGTGCAAGGCACTGGTTGCCATCTTGATCTACCTTGGCCTCTATACTTCTCGATTCGAGGCACGGAGATGTGGGATTCGCTGTTTGCTTCAGTTTCTGCGAGTTTGTCGTCAGGCTCGACAGTTTAGGTTGTAGGAAGTATAGGGGAGTGCGAGGTTTTGGGTTTAGGGCGTAACCTATAGTCTCCATTGTAGTTCCTTTTTTTGGTTTAACCAAATATATAGTTAGGATCCTATAAGGTAACCCCCAAAAAGGAACTACAATGGAGACTGTAGGAAACCCTCAACGATAAAAAGCCTCAACCCTGATTTGGCTAAGGGGTTCCCGCTTAGCGTTATGCGTAGCTTCTTCTGTGTGCCATGATGAAATGCTCGGGGCTGGGGGTTCCTGAAAATTTCACGGGTTCTCTAAGGGTTCCTTGAAGATTCTACGAGTCGAGAGTTCTATATGGGAGTTTCCGACAATAGGGGCCCCTAGCATAGTACCTTAAATAGTAGGATCCTGATTATAAGGACCCCAAAATAAGGTACCCCTAATTTTGGGAAACTCCCATATTATATGCAGATTAGGGTTCTTGTTGAGACTCCAGCAGCCCTTCACAAAGCCTTGATCGAGGGTTGCTGAATATGACCGCGGAGCCGTAAGCCGTAAACTTCCATAAGCCCTAAACCCTAAACCCTACTCCCTAAACCCTACTCCCTAAACCTTAATCGCTAAACCCTAAACCTTAATCCCTAATCCCTAAACCCTAATCCCTAAAGCCTAATTAAACTTACTAAACGATTTCAGGTATACCCTTTGGTTGAAATGGCAGGCCGATTCGTGCAGCCTAAACCGGCCCAAACCCGAAAGCCCTACAAAAAAAGGGGGCCGAAATAATTACCCATACTATTTTGGGGGTTCCTATACCCCAAAACCCCTATTCTACTTATTAAGCTATATGACACCCTCAAGCCTCCCAGGAACCCCCCAAGGGCCCTGGAATAGCTCCTTTATGGTCCTTAATAGTGGGTATTTGGGGTATATTAGAAGCTAGTTCGGGGGTCTAGTTAAGAAGTCACACTGCCAGGTCAGTATAGAAGCCTCAATAGTTGCCAACATTATTCCCTAGGACTTCGTTTTAGGAACTTCGAAACCCTAGACCAACCCCAATTCCTAGAGGTTGGGTGTAGGCATGTATGTTTTGGCGCAGGAGATCAACAAGATGGACAAGCACTACCAGGCACACTGCAAAAAGTCCAACACAGCGGTCTCAGTACTTCCTGGCAGCATTTCTGCAAAATCCCCGTTTTAAGTATACTGTAACATGCCCCAAAACCGTTGCCAAAACCCTTTTCTAATGACGGCCCCTACAGCAAGCTCGCAACAGCAGGTTTCAGTGTTGAGAAATCTCAGAGAGAAGATTCAAACGAAGTTGTCTTTCCAGTGGGTTTTGGAATGTGCTTGGGTAAGTTATTCATGGACCTGGTTTTAGCAGCGCTGAGCTTTAGCTTTGGAAGGCTTTTACAGGGACAAGCTGATTGGAGCTTGAGGCTGTGCATAAGCCTTAAACCAAAACCTATCCCCAAGGGTCCTAGTGCCCAAACAGTATATACTTTTGCCCCAATGTCCCGAAATAGAGAGTACTGCAAGTCCGAAGTATTTACAAGTACTATTGGGGGGAGTTCTGGCACGATGTAGCATCTAGGGATTCTCGTAAGCCCAAAGCCTCATAAGCCCTATGCCCCAAAACCCTACCCAGACCTTCCAAAATCCCTTAATTAAGGAATATACCTTAAATTATATTAAGGATCCTATTAGCCTATTATAATTTAAGGTATATTCCTTAATTAAGGGATTTTGGAAGGTCTGGGTACATTTGGGTAGTTGCGCCTGGAGGGTACTACTCGTTCTGGAATGCCAGGACCTTACCGGGGCCATGCCGAGTATGTTTCGTTATATTCTAGGTTCCTGAGTGCTACCCTTTTGCCCTTTTTAGTTTAGGGTCCCCCTATTAGAAACCAAATAGTAGGAAAAAGGGTACCCTTATTATAAAGGGGTTACTCAGGAACCTAGTATTAGGGTTCAGTCCATTCGTTTACTGTGAGTAGCAATGCAGACTCTCTCTCTCTCTCTCTCCCCATGCGTGTGTATAATAGAGTGTATACATATCTATATATATGTGTGCATAGGTTATATATATATACACACATCGCCTTCGCTCTGTCATTAGTATATATATATACACATACATACATACATACATAAATACATACATACACAGGTAACACACGTGCTTGCATGTAGGTCGCCATGTGATTCTTATAAAAGTGCGAGGTGTGACAGTACAAAGTCAGCCGACATTGAACAGAGCATGCTCAGCTAGGCTAGCTAGACGGATTGACATTCGCAAGAAGCGGCGTGGAAAATCGTTAGCCGAATGCCCTTAAGCTACAATGCAGAGATCGCGCAGAAGTCGAAACCCTAAACCTGAAACCCCTGAATCCTAAACCCTTCCTAATCCATGCTCCTATATAAGGTTCGGTGGTTGCTGAGCCCGAAACCCTAAACCCTAGACCCTAAATCCCTAAACCCTAAACCCCTAAACCTCAAACCCTGGTTGTCCTGGCAAGGTGAGCTTCTACGCATCGTGCGGGTGGACGTTCTACGCTCTGGCGCCTCGCTCAGTGTGTCAGCAATCGCTGGGTTCTTTTTAAGGTATTTTGAAAAGTTACCATAATAAGGAAGCCGTATAATCTACTGTAGATGCCTATTATGGTAGCTTAAGTTATTTTTTCGGAGCACCCTGAAACTCCAAAAATTCAAAAAAACAAGTTCGCGAGGCATCTTTTGGTTCTTTCAGAACTGTGTTTTTTTTGAGGGTTTTATCAGGGCTTCAGCGAGTTTCATCACCCGGAATGAAGGAGTATTCCTGAAATCCTCCCTGAACCCTCACCCCCGAACCTTAAACCCTAAACTCTAAGCTCTAAATCGTCCCCCTGTGGCGAAGGCCAGCCTCATCCATGCCTTGTCCTACGGCCCTGATCCTCTTCTCGATCGAGGACGGCCACCCTTCTTCCGGGTGTAGAGGGGTTTGGGGTTTAGGGTTTGGGTTTAGGCTTTAGGGTTATTCTTCCGGGGGTGGAACCGTAAGTGTCCAAGTACCCAAATAGGATATACTTGGGCCTTTTAAAGTATTCCCTATATAAGTACATCGGGGCCAAAGTATTACTATTTGGGTACATGGACCCTTAGGGGAACGGAGAAGGGTTTAAAGGTTGCTTTAAGCGATTTGGGTTTAGGGTTCCATGGCATTTGAGGGTTTGGGGTTTAGGGTTTAGGTGGTTTACGCTCAGTAAATTTCTAATGGCAAGTATGATGGTTGCTATCCCATGCCTGAATCAGAAAGTAGAGGGATGTGGTGTTGCATGGGCCTATTTGTCGATGTCACTCGATTGTGTCCGAAGAAGTATTCTAGGTATTCTCTCGGTTTCTAAGCGTTCGATTTTTACTTGAATCCTTGTTGTAATTCTTAAGGCTCATATAGTCGGGTTTTAGCATGTTCAGACTCTGTTTCGATCGGGGCTCCCAGACAGCTTCAGGCAGTACTGGCCACTTTTCCGTGGTAGTAGAGCAAGTAGGCTGCAGCCCTTTTGCATTTGGTACTACAAACCCTTTCTGATATGCCCTGTGTAATCCCTCCCAGAGCTTGCCCTTTATTTCCTTCAGGAAGCTGGACAAGTACTATAGGAGCCTTAATCTTAGAATAGGGTGAAAATAGTACAGGTTATTTTTTTCGGCCCCTGCAGCAAGTCTTTTGTCTTCTTTGCGCGAGACCCCCTAAAACCTAAACCCTGAACCCCTAAACCCCTAAACCCTAAACCCTAACCCTAAACAAACCCTAAAGCCAAGCCGCCCAGGATCCAAGTCACCGCAAAAGCCCGATGAAGCCCTTTCGGATTACCGGGCCCCTACTTGGAGGTTCTTAGGGTCCATCGGGTTCCTTAAGAGGCTCCTTAAAGGGATCTATAGGGTTCCTTAATGGGATCTATAGGGTTTAGGGTTTAGGGTCTACTTAGAGGATCTTGGGACTTAGTAACTAAGGTTCCTTAAAAGGTTCCTTAGAGGCCTCCTTAAACGGGATCTGTAAGGGTTCTATAAGAGGGGTTTTAGGGTTACTTAGAGGATCATGGGACTTATAGTAACGAGGGTAATAATTAAGGTGACTATATACTTATATATATATATATTTATACACACACACACATATTGTTTGTAACCCCACTTAAGTAACCATGCTTACTAAGTCCCATGATCCTCCAAGTAATGGACCCTATCATGGTCCTAAGCTCTTTACCCTGAACCCCTATACAAGCCCTCAAGCCTCTTAAGCCGTAAACCAGTAGCGAGGCAGCGCGGATTCCCTGCACACCGCGGGCGCTTGGGTTTTCCTGGCGAGCTGCGCGTACTTTTACAGTGCCGGTTCTGCAACTGGTGGACTTTTGATTCAGGGTTTCCCTAAGGGTCCAGAGGACCCAACAATTAGGTACTTGGGTTTAGGATAGTAGTTATAAGGTTTAGGGTTTGGGGTTATGTAGCTCAATATTTAGGAGAATATATGATTATTAGGTACTCGGACCCTCAGGGTTTGATCTAGGGTTTGGGGTTAGGAATTCGGGGTTCAGGGCTGGTAATTACTGGATTTGTGGGCTTTCCTGGAAGATGTAGGGTAATGTAGGACCCTGATTAAGAAACCCTGGGCCTACAATCCCAAAATAGTAGGGTTTATATAAGGAACCCTAATAAAGGCCCAGGGTGTCTTAATCAGGTTCCTACATTATAGGGCCGGGTATTAAGTATGTTGCAATCGGAGGGGTGTACAAGTTCTTGTAGGGTGTAAAGGTTTTAAGTTTTAGGGGTTCAGTGTTTAGGGCTGTAGCAGGGCTTTAGGATTGGGCATTTGGTAAAGTGTTTTTTGAGGGATTCGAATGTGAATCTGAATAAGGCTTCTGTTCGCAAAGGGTCCTAAATTATCCCATATCGTAGAATGTAGTGTTTCCATATTCGGATTTACTATCATGATTTGGGGCAGTATCCCCCATATACGGGACTGAGAACCCTGAAACCCTCAAAACCTGAAGCCCTCAATCCTAATTGAACCCCTAGACCGTTTGGGGTTTCAACATGGGTTGATGCGGGGTGGTATAGGGATTAAATGCATAATTGCCAATACTATTGCGGGGGTTCATTATAAGTAATTGTGTATGTAATGGGCCTCAAAACGCTAATCTAACTGTTCACCTGCGAGTGTTGAAGGCTGACAGTGCCAGGAAGGCTCCCAGGTCTCAGGGGAGGGTTTAGGGTTTAGGGTTCAGGGTTCAGGGCTTAGGGTTTAGGGTGCAGGGTTTAGGGTTTAGGGTGCAGGGTTTAGGGTTTAGGGTTTAGGGGAGTTTAGGCTTTAGGGCTTGTGGTTTAGGATCAGTAGACAGAAGATTTCCGAAAGTTGAGTTGTGAGGTCCTTTTCTTGCTGTGCCGGCTCCGGGCCCAGTAGGTAGACGGTTCAGCCTTCACAGCGTACTTAGAGGATCATGGGACTTAGTAACTAGGGTTCCTTAAAGGGCTCCTTAAAAGGTATCTATAAGGCTTCTATAAGAGGGGGTTTAGGGTTACTTGGAGGATCATGGGACTTAGTAACTAGGGTTATAAATTATGGAAACTATACTTATATTTAATTATAACCCCACTTAGGGTACTTATAACCATACTTACTAAGCCCCCTGATCCTCCAAGTAGGGTCTAGGGTTTGTCCAAAGGGTTGCTGTCACCATTCCGTTCACAGTGTATTATAGGGGCTTCAATAATTACCCATACTATTTTGGGGGTTCCTTATTATGATTATAGTATACTGGGCCCCAAGACCCTATTCTAATTATTAAGGCCCCTATAGCAGGGTGACTAAATAATTTCAGGAGGTTGGGATTGGCACTCTTGAGGTCAGTGCAGGCTAGCATTGCCTAGTTAAGCATACACCAGTAGCTATGCGGGGGTTTCCGAAAATAGGGGATCCTAATTATAATATCGTACCCTTAAATAATAGGATCCTTTTTATAAGGACCCCAAATAAGGTACCCCAAATTTTTCGGAAACTCCCATACATGCATCACACATTATGAGGCAGGGTCGCACACAGCGTCTAGACAATCCGTCTTAAAGTTCGATATCGGTGGCTTCAGGATTGATCATGCAATCCTAATCCTAAACCCTAAACCCACTAAGCCCTAAACCCTAAACCCCTAAACACTGTATCTTGTTTAAAGTTCTCGAAATCCAGAGGCTGATACCAGAATATACCCCAGACCATGCTTCTAGTGACTAAGGTCCTTTTCTTACGGGATCCTTATAACCCTAGGCATCAAAACAGCTCAAAAGCCTTATATAGTATGGTCTTTGGGACCAAAAGCCTTAATATATGAGTCCTTAGATTCCTAGGGTGATGCCTATAATAACCTGTAGAACCCCTCAGGACCCCCGTTAAGAACGATGTGAGGCTACCATTGGGGACGCATGGCCAGGCACGTCCAGGCGCCCGTGGTGAGTATATCGGGAGCCTACCAAAAAGGCAGGTTTTGGCATGTTACGGTAGTGATTTCAGGGTTCCCTTTGAGGGTTCCGTCTAAGGGAAGCCTTCCAGTCATGGTTTAGGGTTTAGGGCGGTAGGGTTTAGGGAGTTAGGGCAGTTAGGGTTTAGGGGTTTGTTTTTTTTAGGGTGCCCCAGACTATTCAAGGTGCGCAACTTAGGGCGTAATTATAGTGTTTATTATGTAGGATTCTCGGTTTAGGGTTTAATTAGGGTTCTGTTGTTATACAATTCTTTAGGAAGGGCTATGATTTCATAGTCTTTAGGGTTGAAGTACTGGCTTAGCCTGAAGATGTCTCACAACAAATGTTTGTGGACCAAAGCGCCCGCAAGGGGCAGCCCCGGTGCCAGGACGGTTACCCAATGAGTATTGCTACAACGGGCAGAAGCATCGCCTTATGCCTTTCAACCCGGAAGACATCAGGGGGATAAGGACGTGCACTTTCACCATGGAGACTTGAAGTTTTTGTCGCTGCTCCTGAGAGGGCACGAGCTTGAAGATCTTCCTCTGGTGTACGACAGGGGCTGCTGGACCGATGTCGACGCCTTGCTCAACCGCTTCAACGAGTGTCGTGATCGGCGATGGGGCGTACGACAGCTACTGAGGGCCGCCAAAGCTGACAAAAAGGGGCGAATTCGCCTTCAGGGGCATCGACGTCCCGATGCGCGAATCCATTGGCCAGCCCCTCTTTCGGGCCTGTAGCCTAGACCCTAAACCGTGTTCCGTGTGCTTTGTCATTTCAGTGTGTGATCAGGCTTTGCGTATGTTTAGGTTGCATGCTCCCCCCCCCCACAAAAAAATCTAATAATCCAATAGAGTCTAAGTCTAACCGTAACCTAGGTGTTTTGGATACCCGGATATTCTCCAAAGGCTGCAACCACCCATGCCCATACTGATTTACGTCTATACTTGAAGGATCATGGGACTTAGTAAGAAAGGTTATAAGTACCCTAAGTGAGGTTATAAGTAGTTATCTATCAGTACAGTTACAGTAATTATAACCCTAGTTACTATGTCCCATGATAAGCTGAGTACCCTTCTATATTGAGAGGTCGCATGAGGCTTACATCCAAGACCATGGAACATATCAAGCGCGGAAGCCGCGACAAAATGATAAGCCGTACCGGACCCAATCCTTGACAACTTAGGGACCCAAAAAGCACATAAGCATAAGCAATTTATGGGGGATATCCCTACCTTATTGGGCTTCATGATACGGGGTTTATATGGGATCCCTATCCTTATTTTTGCTTTTATGTGCTTTTTTTGGGCCCTAACAACAGGACTGAAGCCTATCGGTTTTTGTTATAAACGCTATACCCTAGACCCCTAAACACCTAAACTCTAAACCTTGAGCCCCCAAACCCTGAACCCCAAACTCTGAACCCGAAACCCCCAAAGCCTTTCCAGAACCTACGTATCTCCCCACAGGATGCTAAAGTAGCCTTATATTAATCTAATATGTAAAACGGGGTTTGGGCTATGCTGCAGTACATTTACATGGGCCAAAGATAAGGGTATGATTCTAATCCTGGTATGAAAGCAGGAGGGGCGCTTCCGACCGTACTTCGCACTTGGGCTTGCGAGCCTGACTTTTGTCCACGGCCTCACTGCCCGGGTGCCAAGGGTGCTTTATATGGGTGGTTGTCCAAATTGGGGTCCCGTTTTGGCTCGTTATTATAATACGGCACCTACTACTCAGGGTACCCAAAAAGGGACCCTAATTTTGACAACCACCCATATAGACGCCTGAAAAATTACCGTTATGGTTCCTGAAGGCTCCCTTGTAACATTAGTTATGCAATAGTATGCGTACCCCAAACCCTATTCTAAACAATTCAGGCCCCTATGTCATCTTGGAAGGGTTCCTGTAAGGGTTCTTAGAAGGGTGGAATGAAGGGATCGGTGCAAGGGTTTTACATGGGTTTGGTGGTTTCTAAGACGTTAGGGCCGTCGGGACTCCAGATCTGGGTTCAGGGGTTGGGGTTTAGGAGCGGGGGCTTGTGATTTAAAGGATTTTCGGACTCCAATACTGGGTTTCGAATGCAGATCAGCCGCTTTTTCAATCTGGGGCACCGAGGCTGCTTAATATCCATCCCCTTATATTCTTAGTAGCTGAGTAGCTGAGTAGGTAACCTTTAACCTTTTAACCTTTTGGGGTGTTTTATAATCCTACCATAGTTGAAAAGGTTAGCCTTTTTGGGGTTGGGGTACTCAGCCCCTAAGTAGTGCATCTACGAACATAGTCCCAAAGGGTCCAAAGTACCTATATAGTAGAATGTAGGGTTTCTATATTAGGAATTATTTGTTATTATTATGATTTAGGGAAATATCGTCCCATAACAGTACCTAGGAGAATGTGCTTCGAGAGCCTCTTCTCGAATTATTAACCCGCCCCACGTATGTTCGACACTGCAAGGAGGAAAGTTCCTGTCCTGGGGGTATTACCGGGTACCTGTGTTACAAGTTATACGGGCTTAGAACTGGTTTAGAAGTTTAGGGTTTTGCTTTATAGTATTATGAGGTTGTAATTGATGTAATGTGGTCGTGGGGATGGCTTTGTCGTTGCCTATAAGATGGTAGCTGGAACTGCAGAGCTTTGGAAGGTATGTTCGTGGGCAATCTTTTCTGCAAGACTTTCAGCATCTACAAGATTATGGAATTTCCGCATGTCGAAATCATTAGTACTCAGCTCCGCTTCTACTCTCTTTAGGATTCTGCAAGAATGGACTCCGACGCCCTCTTCTAAGTATTAGGGCTCGACATTTTTGGTGAGGGTGCCTGGGTTTAATTTGCAGTTATCAGCTTTTAAGAGTGGGGAGGCCGCGCTGGAACAAGGCAGGGGGTTGCGGGCTTTTTGCTTCTATCGGACTCTACGTGCTTGCGTTTTGCTGTCGGGTTGTTTTGGTGCTTCCCGCGGATGCTTGATTAGCTTCGAACCCTGAACTTTACAGAAAATCTTTCGGTACTCAAGTTCCTGTCATCTACTACAGCTGGCTCCAACATTCCTGTTTCGTTCGTGTGCAATTCGAAACCGCTCACTAGACCTCTGAACTCCCTAGCCTAACCTCAACGCGCGTATCCGGGATGTCAAAGAGAGCCTTTAGACAACCTTTATACAACCCCCCTTAACCCTTAACAAGGACCCTGAGAGCCCAGAACGGAATGTTTAAAAGGGACCCTTACAAAATCCCTTAATTATAATTTAGAACGTCCCTATGCCCTGGCTGTAAACCTTAACCCGCATAGATCCCTTTAAGGTACCCCAAGCTATGTTAGAATTGACTCAAAGGTGGGCCACATCTGGAAGATGATGGAGGATGGGTGAGCTTTACGGTTCCTTTACGGGATCTATGGGGTTCTATGAGGGGTTCGGCCTTACGGTTCTTTGAAGGGATCTGCGGGGTTTCTGTGATTGTTGGCGGTTGAGGGTTGAGGGCTGGGGTTCCTTGTTGTATGGGGGTTCCATGAGGGTTTAGGACTTCGGGGTCATGGTTCAAGGGTTTCGGCGAGGGGTTAGAGGGACAGCGTTTAGGGAAATGGGGTGAAGGTTTCTCGAAAGGTTTGCTACGTCAAGGGTTCCTTGTGAACTTTAAGGGATGTAGCAAGCTATAGCAGATAGCACATGTTCCTGTGGGAGTTTCAGAAATCAAGGTATCCGGCATTGTTAAGCGGTGTTCGAAATGTTTTTGAGGTTGGTGGCTTTGTTTCGTCTTAACCAGATTTCTAGGGTCGGTGTTCAGAGCTTTCGAACATAGTACGGTTTATAGGGTTGAGGGTCAAGTTCGGGCTTTTCGGATTCAGTGTTTGAGGCAGTTTTGTAGGTTTTGCGGAGTGCTAGAAAATGAGGGGCCCGCACCCCTTGAAGACAATGGTCTAATCTTTCTTACAAGCACCCCTCAAAAGGTTGCAGGAAATGGGAGACCCGTCCGTAGAACCCCATCAAAAAGTTACGGACACTTGGTTTGTTATAAGGACCCTTCTTGGAAAGGACAGACCCAAAACCCCTAAAACCCTCTACCCGATACCCTACAACCGAACCTCTTGGCGGGCAGCGTGGTGAAACTTGGCGACTTTGGCTGCGACGCCAGACCGCCACTCAAGGCGTTGCTTGCCCAAACCACTGTCACCATCTTAATAATTAGAATAGTTTTTGGGGCCTTGTTATATTTATAGTGTACTGTACCTCAAAACCGTATTCAAATTATAAAGGGTGCGAGAATTGAACGCAAGAGGTGTATGGAGATGCGGCAGGATTCGCAGTGCGGACCGCCGAATGACCGCAGCCGCCACATGCGGCAAGCCTTCCTGCAGTGGAGCTGGCTTGGGCTTCCGATCTGGCCGCATCAACCCAGAGACTCCGAAACCCCTTAATTAAGGAATATACCTTAAATCATACTAAGGATCCTTCTATAATTTAAGGTATATTCCTTAATTAAGTGATTGTGGAAGGTCTGGGAAACAGCTGAACCGACTCCAAGTCCCGAACGTGCAGGTCGGGAAGGTGTTTCCACCCAGAGACTCCAAAACCCCTCAATTAAGGAATATACCTTAAATTATAATAGGACCCTTAATATGATTTAAGGTATGTTCCTTAATTAAGGGATTTTGGAAGGTCTGGGAACCCTGCTTCGGCAGATGCACCGCACAACATCTGTGGGGCATCTGTCTCATGCAATTCAGCTTGACAGATTCAGTCGAGCGGCTTATGGTTAGAGGGTCAGAGAGAACCAACCATCTCCTGAAACCTCATATCCTGCCACTTTCTCGAGCCATCCAGGTGCTTCAACATCTCCAAGACTGTTCAGACCCCTGTAAGACCCAGAGGGTCCCACATACACTACCATTATGGAATTAGGTCCCCAAAACCAAAATAGGGATGGTTTTTTTGGTGCCTAATTCCATAGGTAGTGTATATGGACCCTCTGGGGAGCAGGACCCTGGCTGGTATGACACCGTGCAGAAGATCTACCCTGACCAGTGGACCGAGCCTGAGGAATGCCTTCTGAGCGGATCCGAGCGGTGCTTTGGGGTTTTGGGTTTAGGAGTTTAGGGTTTAGGGGTTTAGGGTTTAGAGTTTAGGTGTTAGGGTTTAGGGTTTAGGGGTTTGGGGTTTAGGAGTGTAGGGTTGCCGAAAACCCTCAACTACCCTCTAGTACCCCCTATGCTATATAATCACCTAAGACCCCCTTCAAGTACCCTCTAATATCCCCTTCTCTATGTAATCACCTACTCTTAAGGACCACGAGGGCTCTAATCAAGGGCACTTGGAAGTTCCTGGTTATGTCTCAGGGTTTATGGGACTTCCCAGACCTTCCCAAATCCCTTAATTAAGGAATATACCCTAAATTATAGTAGGATCCTTAATATAATTTAAGGTATATTCCTTAATTAAGGGATTTTGGAAGGTCTGGGTTTACGGGTTAAAGTTTAAGCTTCTACAGATTTCCTCTTACGGGCTCTATGAGAGTTTGCTTTCCTGGATCTGCAAGGGTTCTACATGGGGGATTGTGGGCTATGGGTTTGGGGCGGAAGGGATTGTATGGTGTGCTTGAAACGAAAAAAGCACTTTTCTACGGTTCCTTACAGTGATCCCTTTCCGTACGCCCTTCAAGTTGCGCGGTCTTGGCTGGTTTGGGGTTTCAGCGGTTGGGGGCCAAATCTATAATATAGGAGCCGAAGTATTGCCAATAATATTATTCCTTAGGGTATGCGCCACAACCCTATTGCTAGGTAGGGCTTTGAGACATTTTCCCTTATTGGGCTTAATATATAGTTTGGCCCCCAATGTACTTATATTCATACTCCATGTTATAAGAGGTCACACTATCAGGTTTATAGAAGCTTCAAGAATTGTCAATATATATTTTTCTATATAGTTCCCTCGGTCTTCTTGTTGGTTTTGTCTTACCCAATATTTCCCCCAAAACCTTTCCTAGTAAAGGGGCCCCTACTTGAAGCTTACTTGGCCCGCAAGGTAGGTTTCACGTTGGCATGACGCAGATCACCATTTTTTGTAAAAACCGTTGCCACATAGCATATTGTACTGTCCTAAGAAGGCCCTAAACCCTAAACGTTAAAACCGTAAAGCCCTATAACACATGAACACCCTGAACCCTAAACGCACAGTTTAGCCCAACACTTGAAATCGAGGGCATACCCCCACCAGCTTGACTCCACGAAATACCAGAGACACGGCGACACGAATTAGAAAAGCCTACCAGGACCACCCCCAAAATGCCCTTTGTTAGAGCTCTTATGGTGTTATACCACCCTAAGGCTCCATGTGCCCATATAGTATATACTTAGGCCTTAAAGTACCTGTATAGGGACCCCTTTAAGGCCTAAGTATCTACTATAAGGGTACATGGAGCCTTTGGGCTAGCTGGTAATTGGGGTATGTGAGGGTCTAGGTAAAGCCTGAAAGCCTACTTCCCGCCCTTGAACAATGTCGTAACAAGCGAGTGACGTAGTAAAGGGGCCTGAATAATTCGAACAGGGTTTTCGGGCCCATTATACTATACTAATAAGGAACCCACAAAATAGTATTCGTAACTATTTAAGCCCCTATATATTGTAGTACCCTTATAGTAACCCTTCTAGACCCCTTTAAAGGAACCCTATTCTGATTATTATAAGGCCCCTATATTAATCAAATAATAGATCCAAGGCAGTGGATTGCCGACACCCGCTTGGCTGAGCTGTACCTCACGGCCGCTGGAGTTCAGGGTTAAGGTTTAGGGTTTAGGGTTGGTTTTGGGTTCATGGTTTAGGGTTTAGGGTGCATCTTTGGGTTTCGGACAGGACCCTCTCAGGGCCCTTGAATAGAGCATTTATGGTCCTTAATTGTGGGTATTTGGGGTATTCACGGGTTCAGTCGTTTGCCGAGGATGTGCCAAATGTAGCCTTTGTCGAAGTACGCGATATGAAAGAAGTACTCTGGCTTAAGACCTCCAGGACATCGGGTGGCATTGCTTAAACATGCTAGGAGGGCATTGCCAGGCGTGCAGACTGATAAGTTGGTTGATATGGGAGTTTCCGAAAATATAGGGGACCCTAATATAGTGCCCAGTAGGATCCGTATAAGGACCCCAAAATAAGGTACCCCAAATTTTTGGAAACTCCCATCTGTATGTGTTGTACATGCCAGCAGTCCCGCAGTCAGACATGGCAGGGTTTACTACCACTCACAGAAAACGCGGAGTACATTGCCCAAGTAGAAACCCTGGTGGCTGAATTCAAGAAGACTTGGCAGGGCAGTTCGATCTCGCCACGGTAGGTGGCGTCCCACCATTCACAGAATTCTTGCCACCCCGGCAAGCGAGGCAGCTCACATGATGCTGCAAAGTAAGAGATGATTTGGTCCTGTACCGCGACGCACTCCTGCTGAAAAGTCAGCGCAGAAAACTCCAATCGATCATCCGCAGCATCCATGCGTGCGTAATCAGCCAGGAAACCATCCATAAAGAACTTATTTCATGGAAGGTGCGTGGTACTTTCGCCAATGTGATTCTGGAGTCTGCGCAGTGTGCACATGGCCGGCTACGATGGGCACAAGAATTGCTACCAGCAGCCGCAGTTCTATGTGAGCCGCCTTCATGTGTCGCACATCTTTCTCGCGCACATGCGCGTCTGTAACGCGATGCTGCCGTGCCCGCACTCATCATGCACTCTTGTAGGGAGAGCAATCTCCGTAAAGCTGCTGGAAAAAAACCTGAAGCGATGTCGTTGCTGTGAAAAATTCCAAATGCTATAAGGGGAGGGGTCTGGTAAAGCCCCTTGACTTTTTTTGGAGCGGGGGGGTGGGTTGCCATCTTTTTCAAACCCCAGGCCCTAAACCTTAAACCGTGTCCGGATTCTTGAAACGGACTTTACATGAGGGGCTTAGCATGTTGGCAAGATGAACCTGAAGGGCAACAGTACGTATTCCTGACTGAAGACGCAGTTTCAGCTGCGTCTTCGTGGAATGCGCTGAACAATCGGAAGCCGTTCCATCAGATTGCCGTCAACCACAAACCCCAAATCGCCCAATCCCATCAAGCAGTACAGCTCTTCATGATGTTACTCCTTGAGCCCGAAACACATAGGACAGCAAAACACACAGCAACACTTTGCAAACCAGGTTTTCGAATCTGAAAATCGGAAGCATCTGGTTCAACACGAGACCTTGGCAGGCTTTGGCGCTCTTCTTGGTCATCCTCCATCTTCGTGGCGTCCTCACAGGCCTGATTGCTCCCTAATATAGGAGACTTACTGAGTCGAAATTCTCTTAATTACGGGTTCCTTCATTAATAGACTTCGGTTGTAACATGGCCAGAAAGCTCTAAAAAAGAAGCCTAGGGTTGGGGTGTCGCATGTACTTTTATGTACTATAACATGCCCCAGAACACGATTGCAATCATGAAGGCCATTGCTTATACCAAAAGTTTAGCCCTAAATCCTAGTAACCAATTTTTCTAAGGACTTATATCAGGAAGTCGTAATGAGGCACCCAGAAAAGGTAGGATATGGCAGCTCAAAATTGTTTGCAGGACAGTCCGGTGGCTTCTACAGGGCCGACGCAGGTTACAGACTAAAACCCCAACCCTGCAAGCGGAAATCCCTAAATGCCATAAAATCCCCAAACCCAAAATCCTGAAAAAGGTCTTACGTAAAGTCCACACCCTACATAGCTGCTATAGCTCCCTCGTGCTTAGTAGGGAATGGGGGAGTGGATATTGGGGACTAGTATTGGGGATTATATAGGCACTACTATAGGGATCCATTCCCCCATTCCCTACTAAGCACCAGGGAGAAAAGCCCCCAAAAGGCCCTAAGCCCCATATGGGAGTTTCCGAAAATTAGGGGTACCTTTTTTGGGGGTCCTTATAATAAGGATCCTAATATTTAGGGTACTATATTGGGGGGGGGGTCCCCTATTTTCGGAAACTCCCATATCTGGCCGAGGAAAAAGCACTCCTGAGCTCTGACTCGCATTTTCTACGCCCCGAGCTTTTTCCTTCGTTCGGGATGTGTGTGGTATTGAAATGCCAGAACCTGTGTATCATAACCCCCATTAATGAGGGGCTTATATAACCCCACTTATAACTACCACTGATATGAAAATCTAAGGTATGGATCCCCTGCCCTGCCCTGCCCTGCCCCGCCCCGCCCCGCCCCGCCCTGCCCTGCCCTCCCTGCCCTACCCCTTGCCCTGCAAGGTTGGCGTGAGTTTAGGTGCTAAACCCTAAAAGGAATAGGTTTGGGCGGTCTGGCCGGCTTAGACGGCGTGGGGTGGGAGAGTTAAAAGAAAGAGCCATCCACAATCAGGCAATCGTCAAAAGACGACGCACTCGAAATTACACTGTCGCAAGATACTTCCGCATCCACGAGAACATGGTGGCCTTGCAGCGGTATGCAGCATCTTCGTCTGCTCGAAGCGCCAGCTTCGGAATTCGCACCAGAGGTATTGAAAGCCTATATAATAGATGGCGTAGGAATTCAGAGCCTAGATGCAGAAATTCGGGTTCAGTGTGGTAGGGTTATGTAAGGCAATGTGGGAACGCTGGACTCTGAAGCGCTCCCCCGCCCCCTGTCGAGTTCGCATCGGAGAAGGGTGGGATGAGGTCGGTATGATTAGGGGCCTTAATGATTAGAATAGGGGTTGGTGGGTCTGTTATACTAGAATGCACAACGGAATCCCCAAAAAACCCTGTTCTAATTATTAAGGCCCCTACATTATGCTGAGGGCGGGCTATAGACTTTGACCTTCTTCACTGAGCTTCAGCAGGTTTCGCAGAAAAAAGCCCTGAACCTGAAAAATGAAAAAAGCTTGATTTTACCCTTTTCCCTAAGGCTCTAAGGACTCATAGTTTAAGGCTTCTGGGCCTAAAGACCATATTATATAAGGCTTTTTGGGCCATTTTGAGCCTTAGGGTTATGTCGGGTGTTGCAGTTTCAGTTTGCGGGCTCTCTCCTTTGGGAGGGCTGATACTGGCTCGGAGGGTTGTGGGTTTCGAGTTCAGAGTGTAGGATTGCAAGAAGCATGACCCCAAACTTTAAATCTATGCCCGTCGGTTCTGGCAGTTTAAGGTACTAAGTTGTAACCCCAAGGCTCACAATGGCCCAAAAGCCTTCTATAATATGGTGTTTAGGCCCAAAAGCCTTAAAATATGAGGCCTTAGAGCCTTAGGGTAAGGCTCCTGCTGCCAGGCACTGCCAACGCCACCTGGGTGTTCCTGGGAACTGTCATTGCACGGCGGCCCAAGAAGAGACTTCCGAGGGTTTAGCATTTACTTTGTGAGGTTTAGAGTTTAGGGCCGGGTTCAGGGAAGACTCCAATAATGTATGGGCCCCTTTCAAAGCCCCCCCCCCCCACCCCCCCACCCCCCNAGGACCGAAAGGTTCAGATGGGTGGCTTTGATTAAGATAGAAGGGAATTGGGGGATCCCGGGGTTTGGGGGCTGGCTCAGGGTCTGGGTGGCTTTGATCAAGTTAGAAGGGAATTGGCGGTTTGGACGGGGTTGTTAGTTGTGTTAGTTCAGGAGGGGTCGGCTTAAGTAGGGTGGGTTTTCGAGTTTAGGGAGGGTTTCGGGCTTGGAGTGGTTTGGGGTCGTGGGTGCCTTACGATTGACCATCAGCAGACAGGAGCAAACCCACCAAAAAAATCCCCCAGCCCAAAAAAGAACGCATTAATTAGGCTGCCCATGTTTTTGGTATTGGCTCGAATTTGCAAAAAGACGCATTAATTAGGACCAATTTATTCATTAAAGGGGCCCATACATTAGGCCCTACCTGAACCGTAAATGACCTCCCCTTTTTATGACTTCCCGTTCTTTAACAAGGTAGGTCCTGTGGGGTCCAGGTAACACATTCACAGATTCCTCCAAGATCTCATTAAACCCATACATACTTAGAGGATCATGGGACTTAGTAACTGGGGTTATAATTATGGTAACTACATTTATAACCCCACTTAGGGTACTTATAACTTAAGTCCCATGATCCTCCAAGTAAGCCTATGCCCTTAAGCCATCATGGTAACCCTGAGCCTCACCGAAACCCATGTAGTAAACCCTCTAGAACTCTTAGTGCAGCCCCTTAGACTTCAGTAGCCCAAAACCTCCAAACCCTAAACCCTGAAACCCCAAGCCCTAAACCTTAAATCCTGAGCCCCTAAACCCTGAACCCTAAAACCCCTAAAACCCCAAACCCTAAGCTTACAACCTCCTGAGGTCCCAACTGCCGCACTGTTCCTCGAGACTTTCCAGCTCCGTGCTGTGGCATGGCGGAAGCCCCAGACTCGCGGAGCTTCCATAGAGCCTAGACCTTCCAAATCCTTTAATTAAGGAATATACCTTAAATTATAGTAGGATCCTTAATATGATTTAAGGTCTATTCCCTTAATTAAGGGATTTTGGAAGGTCTGGGAGGTTCCATAAAAGGTTTAAGGCTTTAGGGGTCTTGGGTTTAGGAGTTTGGTTTAGGACATGGAGGGTCCGTTATTTAAAGGTCTCTGTAGTATAACTCAAGACAGTCCCAAAGGTTCTTTTGAGGGTTCCGGCACATACAACGGAGGTTCTTGGGATCCTCAGTAGAATCCAGTGTTTAGCTTGAGGGTTTTAGGGTCGAGGTTTTCGATGGAGGGTTTTCGGTTTGCTCGGCTATTGTTCGGCATGGTAAGCAAGGTTGACAAGTTCATAGCCACTGAGTCGAACTAGCCCAGTTTCATCAGTTATTCTTCACTTTGCTGAGCTCGGGTTGCATTATACAAATACACTAGACTCATTAGACAGTCTATTCCAACAACACACCGGAGAAATAAGCACCCTCTCTTACTTGAAATATGCGGCTCTGGTGGTTTTCATGTTTATGTGAACTTAGGGGTCATGGTGTTGGATACAAACTTTTGGCTTTTGGATTTGGGCTTGGGGTGTTGGGGATTTTAGTTTAGGGGGCTAGGGTCTTTGGCGATCCACGTGTTGGTCTTGTGCCTTTTGTCCTTGTCTTTGGCGAGTTTGGGGGTTGCCGGAACTCCGAATCTCCACCCTAAACCCTAAACCCCTAAACCACCCCTAAACCCCTAAACCCCTAAACCCCTAAAACCCCTAAAACCCCTAAAACCCCTAAAACCCTAATCCCTAATCCCTGAACCCGAAGCCCGACACCTTGGGTCATTCCCCCTCCCAGTAACTGTCCTCCAAGGGGCCTTATTAAGGGGGCTATTATAACTCCTATTACCCATTGTGGTAACAGTTACTGTAAGGGGGAATGACCCAACCTTTACGCTAAATTTGACTCCTGTAGGCCCTTTAGGGTTTTAGGGTCCGGGGCTTTGGGGTTTAGGTCTAAGACGGGTATCAGGGTGAACCCAAGATTTTTGATCCAGTTTCAATGACCCAACCGACACCTGACACCCGCAGGCAGCACTACTGGATGGTCGGCCCAAAGCATTTCTTCGACTCCTAAGCGGCACGGCCCAGCAAGGGCGGCCTGCAGCGGCCTGTGTTGTTACAGACCTCCACGCTCTACACTAGAAGCCAGAAAGTTGGAACATGGCTTTAGGAGGATTAGTGCTAGGATCCCTTATCCTTTACCTTAAGGGCATGAGGATAATCATGTTCCAACTTTCTGGCTTCTACTATAGGTGGAACTCCTTAAGCCCACAAAGATTGCCGATATCAATGCCAGTCGGCTTGAGGAGCTTCACATAGCTTTACGGATTGCGGTGTAGGGGTTTAGGGGCTTAGGCTTCAGGGGTTTAGGGTTCAGGGTGTAAGGTCGGCCATTGCTAAAGGTTGGCTTTAGGTGTCGCAGGGCTCAGTGTAGAGAGTAAAGGTGTATTTTAGTCGTAGATCTTTGACCCCAACCCCTAAACCTTAAACCCTAAACCTCTAGTTATAAATCCCGAAGCCCAACATAAACCCTAAAACCGTCTGTTTTTGACGGGGCCGCCCTGGCAGCATCCAAGAGATGCTTCAGGCCACTCCTCACGACCTAAGTTCGTGACCTCAACATTTGAAACCCGATAGCTGCGTGCTCCGACATCGCACGGCCGCCAAACAGACCTCGGCAGAGAAGTTTTATCGGTTAAGGGATCAGAGCCGTGGGGTTTCTGAACCTGCCCTCGTGGATACATCGCGTGCGAACCTTGTTGTTAGAAGGGTGTAATTAAGTGCTTTGCTGCCCTGCCCCGACTCTTGTGAGTCGGGTACCTTCCATAACAACTGTAAATTGCTCCCATGCTACTCTTCCATCCAAGCTCTATTCTAGAGAGAGAGGGAAAATGGATCGCCCAAACAGAGGCTACGAGTAACTCCTGTAACACCCATTCCACGATATTCTGGTTTTAGCCACTCGGAAGCCTTTACGACCCCCGAGAATGGGTTTAGGGTTTTGGGACATGCATCCACAGACACAGAGCAGCAAACCTAAAAGCCCTCTGTTCTTGTTCAGAGCTTAAGCTCGCTTTTGCCATGGCTGTGGCGGCGACTAGAATTCGCGCGCGATGGCGCCACCGCTGGGACAGTGAAACCTCGTGATATGAATCGAACTGGTATACAGCGATTCGCTATCTGTTTTTCATGTGTTTTTTAGAATCACTGTGTTCAGAATGTCGCCGAACAGCTCACCCTGATCCCCTAAAGCCCTAAAGCCCTAAGCCCCCTAAGCCCTGAACCCTAGCGCCTCCAGCCAAGAGGCCTGAGCCATGAAGTCTATAGGGCTTCGGCATACCATGAACCCTGATAACCGGGGTTCTAAGGTTGGGTGGGGTTTGGGGACTGGTTTGGGGTTCAGGTTTAGGGGGGCTGTGACTAATACCATAAAACTTGATGAAACCATGACAAACAAGGATTAGATAAGCCCCCGGCGTGGTGACCCTTGCGACGTTTCTTGCATTGGCAGCCCATGTACGTGGTTGCTCGCCCGTTGAATCTCTGATGCTCTGGGACCATACAGTGAATCTTCCGGATAAGGAGTCACTAAACCCTAAACCCTGAACCCTAAACCCTAAACCCTGAACCCTAAACCCCTACACCCCTAAATCCCTAAACCCCTAAACCCCTAAACCCCTAAATCCCTAAACCCCTAAACCCCTAAACCCCCTAAACCCCTAAACCCCCTAAACCCCCTAAACCCCCTAAACCCTGAAGCGATGAGCGTCACCGGAGCCCGGGGCTTATGCATAGTAGCTGTGCGTGTAATCTTTGCATAGGGTACTATAAGGGTACTAGGGTTGATGGACAAAATCCTGCATGACCCCAAGGACCCTAAACTATGGGAATTATGGTATATTCCTTATAATGGGTAATGCAGGATTTTGTCCATCAACAGTAGGGTTTCTGGGTTCGACTTCAAAGGGATTTTTAGGGTTTAGGGGTTCCTGGGTTTAGGGTTTAGTTTAGGGTTTAAGAAGGGTTCCCTAGACCTTCCAAAATCCCTGAATTAAGGAATATACCTTAAATCATATTAAGGATCCTACTATAATTTAAGGTATATTCCTTAATTAAGGGATTTTGGAAGGTCTGGGAAAGTAGAAGCGAGAAAGTTGGAACATCATTATCCCCATGCCCTTGAGGTAAAGTATAAGGGATCCTAGCACTAATCCTCCTAAAGCCATGTTCCAACTGTCTGGCTTCTACTGTAGTATCATGGAGTTTGTAGGGATTTAGGGATTTACCTGGGGATCCGAAAATTCTACCGTTTTAAGGGTACTACCCTCTAAGTCAGGGGTCATGACCTACTATTTTGTAGGGTTTGGGGCCACAGGTACGATCCTGTATCCCTCAAACTTCTCCAAGCTTAATGTCCTTTCATTATGGTATTTTCAATGCTTGAAGGTTGACTTCCTGAGTGGGTGATAGCAGAGGACTTGAATGAGCACTGCCTAGGATTTTGGGCATTAGGGGTTGAGGGGTATTGAGGTGTTCGGGTTTAGGGTTTAGGGGTTTTGTCTAGAAGCTGGGGTCAAACGGCCAGGGTTCGTGGTTTAGCGTGTCGAGCAAAAGGACCATGCTTATGTTGGGGTTAGAGTTTGTTTCGTAGGGCGCAGTTCAATGAGAGTTTAGGGTCTGAGTACTGAAGACAATGAAAAGCCGGTGTTCTTGAGTATCAGGGAGAGAGCACTCTTGTGGATGCCACATTGGCGCCGCGCTACCAACTCTAAATCATCCTAAATCCTTCCTGAACCCCAAAACCTTTGAAAGACATGGCAAACTCGATCTGCCCCTCCGAAAATTTGGGGTTATATTTGGCCCAAGCCAAAAAGCAAAAACAAAAGTTAAACCTTAAATCCCTAAATGCTGATCCCTAAGCCCTTGTAGAACCCCTATAGCCCCCCAAGACGGCAACCTTGTAAACTATAAATCCTAATCCCAAACCCGCGAGCACTAGACCTGAAACTGCCAGCCTGCGGGGTTTGGGGTTTAAGGTTTAAGGTTTTAGGGTTTAGGGTTTAGGGTTGAGGGTTTAGGGTTTAGGGGTAAGGTTTAGGGGTTGGGGTCCGGGAATTGGGGTTGACCTTAAGCCCAACGCCCCTCTCAGCACGACGCCGTTGTAGAACTCTCAAAGAATCCTTACCCTAAATCCTAAACCCTAAACCCTAATGAACAGAAACCTCACAAGACCCGTACGGTTCCCTTTAAAAGGAACTTGAAGCCCGGGACTGCACTCAAGTGGGACTTAGCTAGGACCGTGGGACCGTAACGTTTCGGGCTTGCTTCAAGGGTTCGCCATGATGCAATGCGTTGCGAAGCCCCAGCACTATTTTCGAGACCCAAAGCCCTTTAATTCTAAAGCCTAAAACCCTCAACCCAAAATTCTCGTCCCTGAACCCTAATCCCTGAACCCTAAACCCTAATCCCCAAGCCCCAAACCTGCAACGTGGTGCCAAGTCATCACTCTTCTTTGCGAGGCCTCCGTTTAAGCCATGGCCGGTGGAACGAAAAGTTCCGCCTCCAGATCTCCAAAGTCCAAGTCCTAACCCTAAACCCTAAACCCCGCAGATCTCCAAAGTCCAAGTCCAAACATGTTGTGCACAGCTCAATTGTGCAGGGCTTTTGCATGTCAGAAGATCTATGTATATGTATATATATATATATATACACACTCATAGTGCAGTGTTTGGGTGTGTATAACTATAACTATAGTATGGCATATTATCTGGTATAGCATATGATACAATGTAATATCCGCATATCATTTATGGCTACGTTCATGCATTCGTCTGTGTGCGTTTTATTGGACTGTTCATTCGCTTACAGGCTTTCACATGGTTATGTGTTTGGATTGTTTGTTTGTTTCTTGTTTGCGTGTTAGGTAGGTTGGTTGGATTTGTTGATTGCTTGTTTGGTTGGTTGGTTGTATGTCATTGTACGTGTTTGTGGTTGCTTGCTTGGTCGCTCGCTCGCTTGCTTGTTTGTATGTTTCTGTGTTTATGTGTGTGTGTGTGTTTGTATGTGTGTGTGTGTGTTTGATTGTTTGATGGATTGTTTGTCCGTCCGTCTGTCTGTCCGTGTTTATGTCTGTCTGCATGTGTTGTTAGTTAGTTGGTTAGTTAGTCATTAGTTTTGCTTGTTCGCTTGTGTGTGTGTTTTGTTTGTTTATTCGTTTGTGTGTTTGTTTGTTTGTTTGTTTGCTTGCTTGCTTGCTTGCTTGTGCATTTGTGTGTTCATTCGTTTGTTTATTTGTTTGTTTTTCTTGTTTAACAGGTTTTGGTTTTCGATGTTTTCCAACATCTTTCGCTTTCAGCCTAGTGCGTTCACTGGCAATTCCACTTGTGTTATTATGTGTTTTTTTCGGATGTCTGTTAATTTCAGGTCTGGGGTTCTTGTACTGTTGATTTTACTTCTGGTTTTCTTGTACCGTTCAACTGTAGTAGTGTTGTTTGCTGCTGTTGCTGCTTCCCACCGGTGTCATGACTCTACTGCGACTGTAAGAACGGTTGTTATGATTACCTGCATCACATTCAATGCGAGTGTGCTATGCTATAAGCTTTGCGACCACCTTAAATGGAAGCTCGCTCCAATTCTTAAGATGTGCAGCTAACACTTGCAGCTTGCTAGGTGTATGCACGAGTTGTCGCGCGACTTCGCTCGTAATCCAGACTAAGCTAGCCGAAGACTCTGCTACGAGCTCTGGAGCTTTGGGGGGGAAAGCCGTGGCAAACCTGATTGCGCGGGATCGTCGGTGTTCGCGCATCAGTCAACAAAGCCGGATTGAGGCCCTCGGCGAAAACAAGACGACCTCTCCTGAGTGGGCGTGCGAAGCCAGGAACGGCAAGACACCTTCGTGCTGGAATACTCCCTAAAGTAAGCCATATATACCTAAATCCTAAACAAACGCACTGAACCCCCCATATGCAGGGTAGCATTCCTTGATTCAAGGGCTTTTGGAGTCTCCGGGGCAGCGAGGGACAAGGCAAGTGTTCAGCACCGAATCCTGAAGCCTGTACCGGTGCGTGAGGGACTAAACCTGACCCCTAAATCTAATGTTTGAGATAGCTTACCTTTGGTTAGTAGGGAATGGAGGAATGGGGTACAATTAGAACTACTACTACTACTACTACTACTACTACCATTCTTCCATTCCCTACTAACCAAAGGTAGGGTAGGGCCCCCCCAAATCTGGACACTTCGGCCTTGGGGCCGTTTTGGGGGGATTCTTGGGACCCTTAAGGGCACATATAGGCTATATAGGAGTTTCCGAAAATTAGGGGTACCTTATTTTGGGGTCCTTATAATCAGGATCCTACTATTTAGGGTGCTATATTAGGGTTCCCTATTTCGGAAACTCCCAAATGGGGAGAGTAGGGGGGTGTTCTATAAGTGTGTTATCTCATATGGCACGTACAGCATTGGATCACACTTTTCTGTGTGTAGCTGACGTAAACCCTAAAACTAAACTTGTGCCACGCCCTTTTCCCTTTTAATCTTGAGCTTCCTAGGCCTGCTTTTCTGAGCAGAAGCGTGCAGAGAGCTGGCGAGCGGCAGTTGAGACGACTTGAGGGCTCGTTTGGGTTACAATAAGGAACCCTAAACCCTAAACCCCCTTAAACTAAACCCCTGAACCCATTAAGGCTTCTTGAAGGGCTCCCTTACGGTTCTAGAAGTGGTAGCTGTTTTGGGGTTACTTCAAGGGTTTCGTCTAGGGCTCCTTCAAGGACTCCTATAAGTAAACCCTAACCCTAAACCTTATAAGTAGTAGTAGCTCAATGCTTTCGGATCTACCTATAGTCTCCATTGTAGTTCCTTTTTTGGTTTAACCAAATATATAGTTAGGATCCTACAAGGTAACCCCCCAAAAGGAACTACAATGGAGACCTTAGGTACAGTGCTTTTCGGGAATCGAGGTTGGAAATTCGGCCAGCGCCCGACAGCACGAAAGCGCGTGTTGAGGGGTTTGGGTGTAGGGTTCATGGCTCATTGAGGGCTTTGAAGTTTAGGGGTTGAGGGTTTCGGGTTTAGGGTTTAGGGTTGAGGGTGGGGCCAGTGACTCAGTGCTGCTCCCGAGGAGAATGTGTTGCGGAATAAGACATCAAACCTTAAATCCTAAACTCTCAACCCTACCCTAAGGGTCCAAAGGACCCAATAATTAGGTACTTGGGTTTAGGTTAGTAGTTGTGTAGCTCAATTTTTAGGAGAGTATATGATTATTAGGTACTCGGACCCTGAGGGCTAGACCCTATGAAATCGAGGCATGTTCGGCGTGGGTCAGGGTTGAAGCCACATCCCAGGAATCCGAAGTAGCCCCCTATAGTCTTGGTATAAACATGGGAGTTTCCGAAAATGTGGGACCCGAATATAGTACCCTAAAGGCCCTAACTAGTAGGATCCTTATTATGAGTACCCCAAATAAGGTACCCTAATTTTCGGAAACTCCCACATACCAGAGCACGATCCGAATCAGGAAGGTCCCGATGCTCGGGGTGAGGGTTGTGGTGCCTATGATATTACGGTAGAGATCCCTATCATAGGAATCTACCGTAGCCAAAGGGAGCTACATGTTTGGATTCTTGCATAAGGGTTTGGGCTCATGTTCGAGTGCTGGCTGTGCGCGTTTATGCAGCTCGAAGCTCACTGCACGCTTGAAAAGTCATGTAGACTTTGCGGCGCGTGTGCCGCCTCGTTGTCCCAGCGCTATTTCGGCAGCTGAATCACCAGAAGCCAGGTTCAGGCGTTCATCAGTCATTGCTACCCCAGAGGGTTCTAAATACCCATTGTAGGGTCTCTGTCTTAGGAATTGATTGCTACTTGTATTCGGATTTGAGGAAGTAATAATCCCCAGGTTTGCAGGTTTCTCTGTTTTGGGTTTAGGGGTGTCCTGCTGCCGAAATAGTCACAGTTTATCAATCGCCAGTAGTTTCCGAGGGGAAGCATGCAGCTTCCCTTTGAGATTCGGACACCCGCAGAAATCACAGTTCGAGTCACATTGATGAGCTCAGTGCTCAAATCATACTCTGTTACAATCTGACCATCTACTGACAACATAGCCTTATCGACACGACAAATTGCAGAGTTCAGTTGGACATGAATCCAAATCTAAAGCTTTGTTGTCGGAAGTACAGAGAAGATTAGCATGGCCCCTCCGCTCAGGTCAACACGTTCACGATCGACACGCACAAATCGAGAAGTGTACCAATCTCAAGCCTTGCAGTGCAAAAGTCCCCTTANTCAGGTCAACACGTTCACGATCGACACGCACAAATCGAGAAGTGTACCAATCTCAAGCCTTGCAGTGCAAAAGTCCCCTTAGTTAGTAGGTGGAGTGATTTGTCTCTATAGTTCTTCATTTGTAGAAAGTCTACGCGACAAGTCAGTTCCAGCAGTTTATAAGCTTACAGTCCACGACGACGGGTCCGTTTCCCCAAAACCTCGTAGACTTGGGTACAGGTGTGTGTGTGTGTGTCTGTGTATTGTCTCTGTCTCTGTCTTTGTCTCTCTCTCTCTCTCTCTCCCCTGCATAAATCTAAGGTTCCCGCAAGGGTTTCAGGGGCTTATTGATTTTGCCGCTGCATAGTGGCGCTTAGTGCTGGAATCCTACTTACCTAGAGGTTGGGTTGCTGTTCTGGGTAATATAGGAACCTGATTAAGAAACATGGGCCTTTATTGGGGTCCGAATGTATTGGGGGTTATAGGACCAGGGTTTCTTAATCAGGTTCCTACATTGCCGTAGACTTAAGCTTAGGCTTATAGGCTTGAGGAACTAGAACTTGACAGGTCACTCCAGGGAGGTATTGTGCTCCTATAGGACAACATACTCCAATTGGGGGTGTGGTATTTACAACTTAACCCTGAGGCGCTAAGCCCCAAAGACCTAAAATTGGTAAATGTACAATCTACTTATAACCTACTTACTCTTAGAAGGGCTCCGTGACGGTCAAACTCTAAGCCCCACTGCGAAGGCCTAAACTGTACACTTTACACCCCGAAAGGAACCCTTAAAGGAACCGAAGGGACTCCTGGGACTCCAAAACCCCTTAATTAAGGAATATACCTTACATTATAATAGGATCCTTAATATAATTTAAGGTATATTCCTTAATTAAGGGATTTTGGAAGGTCTAGGGAACCCTTCTTAAACCCCTTAAAGGAACCCCAGGAGCCCTTCTTAAAAGCCCCATGCCTTGAGCCCTGGAGCCGGTAACCCTACCACCCCAAAGCCCTAAATTGAGGTTGAGGGTTTGGGGTTTAGGGTTGAGGGTTTGGGGTTTTCCAGGACCCCCCCAAGCGCCCTTTAATAGAGCCCTTATGGTCGGTATTTGGGGTATATTAGAGGTTGCGGGGTCTAGGTTGGGTGAAGCACTTGTAAGCAACTTGCCCAATCCCCGTGAGATTTCTAAGTGCCCAAACAATCAAAACGCTCCGCTAAAACGTCCAAGTGCCTTAAACTATCAACCCTAAACCCGGTTTAGGGTTTAGGGTTTTAGGGTTTAGGGTTTACCCTAAACCCTAAACCCTAAACCCCTAAAGAAAGGCAAAGCAGCGCTCCTGGACCCCTCAACTGCCCTCGATTGGATTCAGCGTTCTTCTACCCAGACCTTCCAAAGTCCCTTAGTTAAGGAATATACCTTAAATTATAGTAGGATCCTTAATTTAAGGTATATTCCTTAATTAAGTTATAGTCGGATCCTTAATATGATTTAAGGTATATTCCTTAATTAAGGGGTTTTGGAGTCTCTGGGTTCTACATGTACCAAGCTAGGGGTGCCTCTGTAGAGGTCTAGGAATACGTGAAATGCCCCGTTGCCTATGCAGTAGACTGCAATGTCAATCATGTCGTATAGTATCCCACTTTATCTGTAATGGAGCTTTACTTGCTTCCATGGTACACTGTAAGCCCAAACACCCTAAATCCAAACATAGGCAACCTCGTGCATGCGCTCGATCTGGTCTCTTTTTAAAATCCAGTCATGCGGGCTAGCGGATCCTCCAAACTTAAGAGAGAGTCGTTGGGGATGCTAGCGGGGATTTCCAGGAACCCAGGCTTTAGGGTTTAGGGTTTAGGGGTTTTCCGGACTTGAATGGTTCTTCTTTTGGCACCGCTGGGAGGGACACAAGAGGCTTAGGCGCAAATGTTAATCGAGCAAGTAGTGTATCCCAGATAGAATATGTGCATCTCCAAGTACTGTTACTCATGGTCCAGTGCATCAGTTAAATCTCCCTACCCTGACCGTCAGATAAGGTTCAAGTTTAAGGTAGTTTAAGGTTCAGGGTATCGCCCGCGAAGCTTTGATTGTTCTGCCTTTGGAAGCCCAGGCATAGCAGGGGTTTGCCCGTGCCTGCAAATCCCAACAGGTTAGCCACTTCAATCGTGCGGAACCGGTTCTCCAGGGCTATAGGCCTTTGTTTGTCAAGGTCAGGCTAAGCTGTTTCCAGTTATCCGGAGTCTGCCCATCCCACTCCAAAGAATAATCCTTGTTGCATACATCAGAATCCTTACAAAACTGGAAGGAATATGCTGCATCTCAGTAGCATTGTGCTCTCCCGGAAAGCCAATAGTAAACCGAACCCTTAATGACACACTACCCAAACGCTGAAAGACCAGGCTAGACTAACCTCGTAGCGCTAAACCCGAAGCCGACATCTCGCTGGGGGATTCACAAACCGACCCGCAGCCGGCAGCATGCAGCATTCGAGCCTGCGTGCGACAGCAGCGCCCCTGCGAGGAAAACGCGGTGAGCCCGTCTCGCAAACTGAACCCTACCTGAACCCGACAAAGCCTGGCGGGCTCTTATGAAGAACCCTAATATGAAAATTATACGGACCCCAGCCCCTGAACACTAAAAAGCCGACCTTTGTAATGCTGTTTATTGTGATCTCGTTATGCAAGTCCTCCAGACCGCAAGCTAATGGTATTCCTCGTAATACTCTACAGCTATGTTACGCTATGTGATTATGGCACGATGTTTGTTCAGACACCCTGAAACCTGTACCTAACACCCCACAAGGGAGTATGCACAGTACACATATACAGTCATATACATATAGACATGAACACCGCATGTTCGACCTCAATATGTGTACTTTATGTGTACTTGTACCTGTAGGTGTCTGACACACGCACACACTCTCTCTGTCTCGGTCTCTCTCCCCCATGTTGCCACATGTGTTTAATGTGCCTTTTATACAAGAATGAAGCGACAGTTTGTTATGTGTGTATACATACGTTTTAACCGCATGCATGCATGCATGTATGTGCTTATGGTTTCTACATCAGGAGCAAGCGTAGAGACTGCGCTACTGAGACTTCAACATCCCTGAAGTAGTAATGCAAAACCCAACAAAATTGCATGGAGCATCTTGGGGTTGAAAGCTTAGGCTTTTGGGGTTCAGGCTTTTTCGGTCCCGAGCCTAG
The DNA here is from genome assembly GCA_003297005.1 of Symbiodinium sp. clade A Y106. Lineage (NCBI taxonomy): Eukaryota > Dinophyceae > Suessiales > Symbiodiniaceae > Symbiodinium > Symbiodinium sp. clade A. The sequence continues at coordinate 94,250 of BGNK01001032.1, forward strand.
GATTTACGGCCTCGATTCTTTGGTAGTTTACCTTTAGAAATTTGGGTTTAGGGTTTAGGGCTAGAAATTTATGCTTCAGTTAAGAAGTTGAGGGATGTTGGAATCTCCGGATACGGCAGCAGCCTGTCCTCTTCTATCTAGGTACCGGGTAGTACACTGAGAGCCTGATTTACTTCTGTGCCCGAGTCCCCAAACCCCGAGCCCCTAATTCCCTACAACCTGAAATCTCCAAAACCCCAAGCCTTAAACCCTAAATGTCCCCAAGTCCCTGAGTCCCTAAGGCCTACGTCCCGAGTCCCTAAGGTGCTGGCGAAGATTAGGGGGGGTCTAAACCCTCAACCCTAAACCCTTAAACCCTAAACCCAAGTTCCTAAGGTGCTGGCGAAGATTAGGGGGGGCAAACCCCACTGGTCTCAGCCGGAAAGCTCAGCTGCGAGGGGCCGAAGGAGCCTTAAGGAACAGTAGGGTTTGGGGCCTTTTAAGGCTTAGGCTTCAGGGCCTTGTAGGGCTTACCTGGACCCCAAAGAACATGCCTTTTTGGGGTTCCTTATTATGAGTTCTTTACAAGTCCTTAAAAAGGTAGGTCATTTGGGGTTAAGGTAGGCTTTAGGGCCTTTTAGGTTAAGTTAACATATTAGGGTTTAGGGCCGTTTAAGTTACAGCATTTTAGAAGTTTAGGGCCTTTGAAGTTAAGGCCTTTTAGGGTTTTGGGCCTTGTGGGGTTCAGCATTTAGGGCCTTTAAAAGCCTTTTGGCGTTATAGGGTTAAGGGTTAAGGGCGTTTTAAGGCCCGTTAAGGTTTAAGTTGAGGGTGTAGGGCCTTTCAAGGCCTTCTAGCGTTTGGAGTTCAGGCTCTGGGGCCTTTAGGGTGCAGGGTTCAGGGTTTTTGGCTGAGTATAGTAGGGTTTAGGGTTTAGGGTTTAGGGTTATTTTAACTGTAAGCGCCATTTCCGGTTTATTCAGACCTCTAAAATACTCAGCTGGTGTGTACCACATCGCAGGTCCCCCGTGGCCAAGGTATCTGCTGTTTGACCTCTTCGACCCCTCAGGAGTAAACCTGCAAGCCCTGGGTTAAGGGTTTAGGGTTTAGAGTTTTTGGTTGTGCTAGATTGCTTGGGTCAGGCCATGGTTGCTGAAGCGTGTTCGAGGGTCTAGGGGTTTCAGGGTTTAGCCTCGGGATTGTGCTTCGAGGGCTTGTCTTTTCCTCGGAGTGCTTTAGAAGTTCACTGGTGAGGGTTCTCGGGTTGTGAGGGTTCGCCAGGTCCCGTGGAGTTAGTGTCAGGGTGGAAGGGTTTAGAGTTTAGGGACAAGGGGTGTTCGCGCGCACTTTGACACATTGCCATATGCACGCACCTTAACAGCATGCTGAGTGGGATGGTCGTTTGATCCTTAAGTAACCTTAAAACTGAAACAACCACTCACAAAGACCAGTCCTCCACTTTCCAAGCCCCCTGTTCGTTGAAGCATGTACTTCTGCTTCCTAAGGCCTTTATAAACCCTAAACCCCAAACCCCAAAACCCAGTAAGGAACTTTACTGCACATGCAGTCGGAAGAGAGCCCATAATAACATAATACAGAAACAAACCTAAAATCCTAAACCCTTCGAGGCGTTTCAAAGCTCTTTCTGGTGGTGCACAAAACCTCGTCCAGGACCTGCTAGGGTTGGGGCTCCATGCAGTTACCCATATATTGGGTTAAGGGTTCAGGGTTTCGGGTTACTGGCCTACATACCCTAAACCCTAAACCCTGAACCCCTAAACCCTAAACCAAAAACCCTAAACCCTTACATACTATATGGCTGGTAACCTACTATTTAGGTAAGTAACCTAGGTTCCCCAGTAGTACCCTTTTACCCTTTCTCTTTTTGGGTTCCCTTATTAAAACCGAATAGTAGGAACACGGGTACCCATATTATAAAGGGGCTACTCGGGAACCTAGTGACTGAAGCCGTAGGGCCGTAGGGTAGGGTTGTTCCATCGGGCTTTGAGCCTGAGGCTTTTTAGATATTAGGGAGTTGAGGGTTCCCAGACCTTCCAAAATCCCTTAACTAAGGAATATACCTTAAATTATATACCTTAAATTATAGTAGGATCCTCAATATGATTTAAGGTATATTCCTTAATTAAGGGATTTTGGAAGGTGGGGTTTTTTAGGGGTTTTAGGGAGGTATAGGGGTTTTAGGGTCTGGGGCCTAGGGGTTCTAGGGATTTTAGCGGGTTTAGCGTATTGAGGTTTGGGCCTAGGGTTTAGCCTAGGCCCCGAATCTCAAACCCCAAGCGCTAAACCATGAATAGGACGGCCTCACTTCCAAAACAAAAGAACTATATCCTTCGCCGCTGTTCAGCCAAGAAGCCTAAGTTTGATCTAAACCCTAAACCCTAAACCCTAAACGATAAATCTAAACGAACAGCTTTGTTTGCCTTCCAAGCTAAGAATCTCCATCCTGGCCTCCACTTGACTAAGTCCTCCGGGTTTAGAGTCTTAGGGTGGTCCTTTAGGGTTCCTTTTAGGGTTTAGGGTTCCTTTTAGGGTTTAGGGTTCATTTAGGGTTTAGGGTTTATTTAGGGTTTAGGGTTTAGGGTTCCTTTTAGGGTTTAGGGTTTATTTAGGGTTTAAGGGTTTACGGTTTATAGTGAACCCCAGAAAGCTGGAACATGGATTTAGGATGATTAGTGCCAGGATTCCCTTTTGTATACCTTAAAGGCATCAGGACCATAATGTTCCAACTTTTTGGCTTCTACTTGGAGGATCATGGGAGTTAGTAAGTAAAGTTATAAGTACCTTAATGGGGGTTATAAGTATAGTTACCTTACTTATAACCCTAGTTACTAAGTCCCGTGATCCTTTAAGTACTATATACGGTTCAGGGTTTGGGGTATAGGGTCTAAGTTTGGGGCTCACGGTTCAGAATTCAGGCCTCGCGCTACAAGGGTCAGGGCTTGGGGTTTACGGTTTAAGGGNTTCAAGGTTTGGGGTTTAGGGGGTTTGGGGTTCAGGGTTTGGGGTTTAGGGGGTTTAGGGATTAGGGTTCGGGGTTTAAGGTTTAGGGTTCAGGGTTTGGGGTTACGGTTTGAGGGTCAGGGTTTGTAGATGGGTTTAGGGCTCAGTACTCCTAGACACGCAGTAGCAGTAGCGGGTTCTTGTTTATGTCATCTCATGTCTACCTCTGTCAGCCGTCAAGAAAGATCAGCGTCTTATAATGCAGCCTTAAAACAACGCTTATACCCGAAACCCTAAACCCTACAAGCACAGAAGCCCCCGACAGCACAAGAGGTGACACACCAAAACTTAGGCCGGCAACTCTGGGCTGTGAACTTATGTCACTAACCTTCAGCTTCTATGAAACTCGTAAACCCTAAACCCTAAACTCCTAAACCCTAAACCCCTAAACCCTAAACCCCTAAACCCTAAACCCCGAAACCCTAAACCCTAAACCCTAAACGACACCCAAGACAATTTCAACTCTCGGAGCCCCTCAAATCCTCAACTTTGACCTTTAAAAGACTTTCAAGGCACCCTCCTACAGCCCTTACAAGCCCTGAAAGAAATCGGAAACGATCCCGCAAAGAGCACCCTAAACCCTGCCCCACACTCTAAATCCAACAAGCCTTAGCCCTAAATCTTATCTTAGTAGCTGAGTGGATACACTTTACGCTTTTTGGGATAATGATACCCACTATAAAACTGAAAGTGTACACTTTTTGGGGCTTATGAACTCAGCAACTAAGTTATTGCCCTATATCAGCCTACATCCCTTAAAGACCTGGCCCTTACAGACCCGGCGACCACATCCCTGTTAGCCCTGAACCCTCTGTCTCAGAAGCCTTGAGCTCTGGACCCTACCGGACCTATCGCTGAAAAATACAGGTTATCACACCTTATAAACGAGGTACAAATATATAACCTGTAAAACGGTAGGTTTGGGATTTCCCAGGTAAACCCTAAACCCTAACCCCCTCAACCCTGTAAACCTTGAGCTCCATAAACCCTACCTAGACCACAAAGAACCTACCTTTTTCAGGGCTTCTATCAGGAAGTCATAGTAAGGAACCCCCAAATACGTGGGTAAACCTAAGCCCTTAAACCCTAGTATAAACCCTAAACCAGGAAATAAAGGGGCTTAATTAATTGCCTATACTATTTTGGGGGTTCCTTATTATAACTTTAGTATAATGGGCCCCAAAAACCCTATTCTAATTTGTAAGGCCCCTATACTATAGAACCCTACTATAGATCCCAGGCCCTCATATTAAACCCCAAAGCCCACCCCTCCTCAAACTAGGGTCTCCCTAAACCGCTAAACCCTAAGCCCTAAACCCCTCAACCCTAAACCCGAAAACCCTAAACCCTAAAACCCCAAACCCTAAAACCCTAAACCCTAAAACCCTAAACCCCTCAACCCTAAACCCTAAACCCCAATACCCACCCCTCCTCAGACCAGGGTCTCCTGGTCGCGGACCCGGCCACCCGACTCGGTGCAAAGCAAGCGCTGGGCTCTCGACAGTTGCTGTTGTGTTGTTGCTTTCATTTTGTTGAGGGGTCAGGGACGTTTAGGGTTTGGGATTTAGCGGGTTTAGGATTTAGCTTTCTTCTGCTGTGTTGTGCGACATTTATGTATACATGCAGTGTTTGTGTGTCTTGCGAAGCGGGCTTGCTAGACGTTCATGGTTTGGGGTTTCGTTGAGGCTCCAGGGATTAATTAGGTTGCAGGGTTTGTCGTTCAGGTAAGGGGTTTAGAGCCCAGGATTTGTTGATGTCATTTTGTGACAGTGTGCTCCGGCGCTTCCGGGTTCGCAATATTCACCCTGCTTGGCGTGGAATCCGCTGAATGTGCCGCACGACGAGTTTTTTTCTCCTAAACGTGTGGGGCATAATGCTCAGGGTTTGGAGTGTAGGGTTCCGGGATTTTGTTGAATATGTATAGTTAACAATTCCCACAGATTCCAAAAAGCAAGAAAATTCTAATCAAAATGATGAACTTATCTTTCTGTTGATTCTGGATCAATGCTGTTTGCGGTGTATGAACTACGTACTCTACACAACCGCCGCAAACAGAACACCTTACCCTGAAATACAGAGCTCTGTACCAAACAGATTAAGACAAATGCCAAGAACCCTAGCAACCAGCAACGCGAAACACATGGCCTGCAAGTGCAAGCTAGATCCGAAACCTGCTAATTACCTTTGATCCTATATAAGCCTAAAATCAAAACACGAACCAGCCTAAACCCTAAACCCTAAGGGTCCAAGTACCTAATCTAATTATCATATACTCTCCCAATTAGTAACCTACATAACTACTGTCCTAAACCCAAGTACCTAATTATTGGGTCCTTTGGACCCTTACTTGGAGGATCATGGGACTTAGTAACTAGGGTTATAATTAAGGTAACTATACTTATAAGTACTTATAACCCCAGTTAGGGTACTTATAACCATACTTACTAAGTCCCATGATCNGGAGGATCATGGGACTTAGTAACTAGGGTTATAATTAAGGTAACTATACTTATAAGTACTTATAACCCCAGTTAGGGTACTTATAACCATACTTACTAAGTCCCATGATCCTCCAAGTAGGGAAAAGTTAAACCTTCAGCTCAAGACGGAGGTTGGAGCATCCTTTCGTGCGCGCGAAGTCCTGCAAAGAGGTGCTTCTCGCAACAAGCAGGGTCCCTTTTGCCTGAACCCTACTACAGGGGCCTTAATAGTTAGAATACGATTATACTATAGTCATCAGGAACCCCCAAAATAGTATAGGTAATTATTAAGGCCCTTATAGTACCCTAACCCCACAAAACCTAGGTTTTTAGGGTTCCTTAAGTTATGATTTGCTTATATAAGTCTTTAGAAAGTAATGTAGGAAATTCAGGGTCAAGGTAAAACTTCTAAACCTCAGATCCTAAACCCCAAAACCCCTAAACCCTAAAACCCCTAAAGGAACTTCTTATAGATCCCTAACAAAAATAGCCCAAACGCCCAAACCCTCAAAAGGATGCTTCAACCCACAATCGAACCCTCATAGAGCCCTTTACTCAGGAACCATAAACCCCAGAATCGGTTTCTTGCTTTTGGCTACTAGGAACCTCTTTGAGAAGACCAGGTCTCTCCTAAAACACGGCTTTAAAAAAACCCACTGCCATGTGGGAGTTTCCGAACCAGTATGGGCTATTAGACCCTAAAGATCCCTAGTAGGACCCTATTAAGGGTAGATTAAGCTACCCTTAAGGTCTAATAGCCCGTAGTGGCAAGTTGGGGGTGCCTTATATTGGGGTTCCTGCGGCAGACAGTTTCAAAGCGACATGTGCTGCGTCCCAGTTGCGTAAATCCACGAGGCGATGGGCGCACCACCCAACACAGTGATGAAATTGAACAAAGCCGCAGCCTCGGCCTCGCTGAGGCCCAGCTTCATGTACATGGAGATCTTGATGTTCATCATGTCCATCTTTCCGGCTTCCTGATGATGCGCACACCAGGAGCGCTTCAGTGCACGGAGTCGGCGGAAGAACTTGGCAATCAGTCCGTTCACCACTGCTTGGGCTTTTCGCGTAATCCTTGGTCGCGTGCTCCTCGCTGCAAGTTTCTCGCCGAAAGCGATCAAAGCTGTGGTGTGGAGCGCGAGGATTTCATCTTGCTCGAACCCTAAACCCCAACCCTGAACCCTAAACCGTCAGGCTCAAAAAGGCCCTCAAAACCCCAACCTTAAACCCTAAATCCCCTAATTAAACCCTAAACCCTAAACCCTTGCGTTCTCGTGGACCCAGAAGCCTGACGTCGCAAACCCTAAAGTTTCAAAGATGTGCCGCACGCGGCTGTGGCCTTACCCTACCTCCAGGACCCCCCTAGGGGGCTTTAATAGAGCCCTTATGGTCCTTAATAGTGGGTATTGGGGGTATATGAGAAGGTGATCGGGGGGTTCAGGTCCCTTAAACCCTAAACCCTGAACCTTAAACCCTAAACCACTACAGGTTTAGGGTTTTTGGGGTTTAGGGGGTTTAGGGTAGTCCGTTTCATCTTGACCACCAGCACCCTAGGACCCATAGCTTTTGCAGCCCTGAAGCAGCCGGAATCCCAACACCCTAGCTTGCTGCCATCTTGAAGGTATTGTGCCCTAAACTCCAAACCCTGAACCCCAAGGCCCTGCAAGCACTCTTCGCTCTATAGTAGGCCTGGTATATATCAAATAGCTATAGACCCTACACCCTATAAGCCTCAAGCCCAACAAGCAACAAGGCCCCTGAAAAACTTTCATACCCTACAAAAATAGACCCATCAAACCCAAGCCACATAATCCTTGAACGTGAAACCCGAAACCCTAAAACACCGATAGTACCTTATAGATCCCTTAAAGGAGCCCCTTATAGTTCCTTGAAAGGAACCCCTAAACCCCCTTATATAGTGCAGTTAGGAATCCCTAAACCCGAAACCCTAAACCCCAAACCCAAAATCGATTCTCAAGGAGCGCTTCCTTGATCTTGGCATCCTCAAGAGCCTTCGAAAGTTCGACAAGACCTCGGAAAGCCTTAGGAATTTGCTCTGAGGGTCCATGTACCCAAATAGGGTCCTTTAAGGGTACCATAAGGTATCGATGAGGGTTCTATAGAGTTTGGGGTTTAAGGGTCCATGTATTCAAACAGTATATACTTTGGCCCTAAAGCACCCAAATAGGGATTACTTTAAGGCCAATGTATATACTATTTGGGTACATGGACCCTTAGGGTTAGTCGTTTATGGGTTTGAGGTTTTGCGGTTGGCTGGGGTTTCCACAGGGATCTAGAAGCGTCGCGAGCGCTGTTTTGAGGGATCGCTAATGGCGTTCGAAGGTCTCAGGTTGCCTATGTCTTCGCACCGGACGACGAGCAGACCCGGCAAGAGCGGTTCGCCAAGCTGGGGGATGTGGTTTCCAGCCTTTCGGATATGAATGCTGCGATGAAGAAGAGGATTGCACAGTCGCCGGGTGGGTCACCTCGTGGGGTCTGCTGCAGCCTGTGCTGCTGCCAAGGACCCGCCGCCTCTGTCACCCAATGCCGGAGGCTTTGTTGACCTTGACGAATCTGACGACGACCCGGAGGACTTTCGATCGGTCGTTGACGACTAGGACAAAGAGTCCGTGATCCAGGAGTTCTTCGAGGAGCGGAACATCACCGGGGAAGAGCTTCGGGGTTTCGAGCTTGACCCGAAACGCTTAACCTTAATGTAGGGGCCTTCATAATTAGAATAGGGTTTGGGGGTATAGTATACTATAGCTATATTAAGGAACCCGCAAAATTGTACAGGTAATTATTTAGGCCCCTATAGTAGACGCTTAACGGTGCTTTGGGGATCTACCCTTGAATACCGGGTTTCAGAACCATAACATCCTTGATAACAATATAGACCTGGGGGCCGGTATCTGAGTAGGCCACCTCTAACCTACCAACCTGCGAGATGCTTTGATACTAGGTTCTCCAGTAGTACCCTTTTGCCCTTTTCGCGGTGCTGTTGCACCCCAGCTTCTTGATGTAGGCACGGCCTTTGAAATTGAACTCGATATACTATAGGGCCTAAGGGCTTTACATACGTCGTTGTGATACTCCTCTCACAGGTTCTTTTGAATCCCCTGCAACCCTCGTCTGATAATTTCATGTAAGAAGAGGGCTTTTATCCACAGCACCGGAGTAAACTTTATAGTTATACTAGGTTCCCCAGTAGACCCTTAAAAATAAGGGTACCCTTCTTGCTACTATTGGGTTTTGTTAACAAGTCGGAGATAAAGTCCCCGAAGAAGCGGCTTCGCTCGTGAGTGGAAGTTGTCGCCATTGACACGCTGGGCAGCTCACACTGTTAAGACACTGTCTCAACCGGCATGGCCAAAGCGTTCCTTCCCCTGATCTCCGCAAAACCGTACGGAGCCTTTCCGAAGTAGATGTGAAAGCCTACAAAACCACTTGTAGAATGTAGAATACGTGTAATCAAAAGCCTGCGCTCTGAGCCCCAAAGGACCTGCAACTTTTTCACAATGGTACAACTCACCTGAGCCCGGTCCAGGTCCTAAACACTACCCCAAGGGTCCAAACAATCCAATAATTAGGTACTTGGGTTTAGCATAGAAGTTATGTAGCTCAATGTTTAGGAGAGTATATATATATGATTATTAGGTACTCGGACCCTTAGGGCCACTTGTTACGCCTTGGGTTTTTTCAGAGTCCCGGAAGGGAAGCTCCACGCATCTCAACGCATATTGTAATGCCAGAAGGCTTGTTCACAAATTGCAATACCATTATGGAATTAGGCCCCCAAAACCATAACAGGGATGGTCTTTCGGTACCTAATTCCACAATAGTAGTGTATATGGACCATGTGGGAAACGAAACCCTAAACCTCTACCTTGGGCCTTTGTTAGGGTTCCTTGTATGAATCCTACTATTATGGGGTTAGAGGCCCGGGGTTTCTGGTTTCTTAATCAGGTTCCTACAGTAATCAAGGCCCCTATAAATCCCTAAACCCTAAACCCCTATAACCCTAAACCTCTCATAGATCCCTTTAAAGGAACCCCCTTATTGGATCCCTTTAATGGAACGCCTTAGAGAGCCCTCAGAATAAACCCTACAAGGCTCGAGCCAGCGCTTTCCGTCGGGCTTTGCTTTCCACGGTGGCCCTCTCGCTCAGTAATGAGGCTCGAGGGGTTCAATGGGGGACCTACCTGGAGCCGAAAAGACCTACCTTTTTAGGGTTCTTTATTATATGGTTTCTGTATATAGTTCCTTAAAAAGGTAGGTCTTTTCGGCTACAGGTAGGGCTTACTTGGAGGATCATGGGACTTAGTAAGTAGTAATGGGGTTATAAGTACCCTAAGTGGGGTCTTAAGTAGGTATAAGTACAGTCACTTTAATTACAACGCTAGTTACTAAGTTCCATGATCCCCTAAGTAGGGTTAAGGGTCAAGGGGTTTCTGCTTGGGGTTTTAGTATTTTTGCAAGAGTTTAGTGCTTAGGGTTTTGGAACATCGATGCTTGAGAAAACTGTTAAGGAAGACACCCATTTACATCGCTGCTTCGTGCAAGCACATGAACTCTCGCTAGTTATATTCCCAAGTCCCAAGTGACTGCAAAGGGTGTATTGTTTCACAAGGTGAACCCGAAACCCTTAACCCTGGACCCAAGACCGCGAAACTCCGAAACTAAAGATTTTCTTTTAAAGGAGCTGCGTTGCACTTACTATGTGGTTGAGCTCGGATTAGGAATGTGGTTCAATTATTAATGTGTGCTCAAACAGAACCCCTAAACCCTTGGGGCTTTCGAGGGGAACCTACATCTGACTAAACACCCGGTTTGGAGGACCATCAGGGCTCCATCTAACCCTGGGCATCAAAATAGCCCAAAAGCCTTATATAGTATGCTCTTTGGGCCCAAAAGCCTCAATATATGAGTCCTTAGATTCCTAGGGTAAGGCCACCCAAGCCCCTAACCCGAAGCCACAGGATCGCAATCTGCTCCACGAGCAGTTTCTTGCCATGGACCGGGAGAACCGAGGCGCTTGGAGTTTGAGGGCTTCCAGCGGTTCTAGAAGGGTCTCGGGGTATAGGGTTTAGGGTTTAGGGCAAGTTTAGGGGTTTGAGGGCTTCCAGCTGTTCTAGTAGGGTCTGCAGGGGTTCTTTTCGAGGTAAACGTGTTTGGGCTTTAGGGCTTTTCAGCGTTTCAGGATTGATCGTTACATTGAATTGAGAAACATATAATTCCCTAGGGAGCCCCTGTAGAACTCCAAGTATGGTAGATTAAGTTGAGCTCTTGAATGAACAAGGTTCCAGTTTTTGCAGGTCCTGAAAAGGAAGGCAAGATTTGTCGATTGCGATTGAAGGATTGGAAAGGACAACCCTGGGACACCCGAAACCCTGAACCTTAAATCCTAAGCCCTACGCCCTGTAAACTCTGAACCCTAAGCCCTAAACCGTCGAATTGAGTTTGCTGGCCACTGCGCCCTGGGCTCGCCTTCTACCGACTTCGTCCTATACTATTGTGGGGGTTCCTTATTAAGATTAAAGTATAGTGGGCCCCAAAACCCTATTCTAATTATTAAGACCCCTACATTACCGACTTCGTTACCTGAGGGTGGGGTTCTTCACCGGAAATAACCCCAGGCAGCAACATGCGTCCCTGTGCACAGAGGAATTGCCCCAAACTTGACGAAACAACCTTGTAAATTAAAACTCTCACCCTAAACCCTAAACACTACACCCCAAGCCCTAAATTGTATGCCCTTAAGTTGAAGAGACGTCCGTTCTGAAGGCACCATCACACTCCTGGAGATGAAAGCGGTGCTCGAGGACAGGGGCTGGCAGGCTCTTTTCATAGTTTCTGGTGTGTCACGACAATGTGTAGTGTATGTTTGCTCATCAAGGGCAAACACTAAGCTCTTGCATTCTTTAGGGTTTAGGGTTTAGGGTTCAGGGTTCAGGGTTTAGGGTTTAGGGAAACTAGTCTGCGGCTTCCCAACCCCAAATCTCGAGCCCCCCCCCGACCCAGAGACTTCGTCCCGTCGAAGGAAAACTTTCATGTGGACTCTGCCGAAGCCGAGGCTTGAGGGCGGATATTTGGGTTAAGGGCTTCCGGGTTTCGACTTTCAAGGTTTAGGGCTTAGGGGTTTAGGGGTTTTGGCTTTAAGCGTTTAGTGCTCACGGGCTTAGGGACCAATTAGACCCTAAACCCTAAATCCTAAACCCTAAACCTAATAGGTTTTAGGGTAGGGCTGCTTTTAGGGTTGCTTTGGTTTCAGCGTGGGCTGCTTTGCGTCGTGATTTGGAGGTCTATAGAGTTTAGGGTTCCTATCAAGGGATCTATGCGCTGGTATAGGGTTTCTATGAGGCATCTACGGCGTTTTAGGTTTCAGGGTTGAAGGTTTCGGTGTTGGGGCTTTGGTTTTTTTGGCGGGTTCAGGGACCAGGGGACTTAGTAGGTTTAGCTCCAAAGCCGTTGAAGCCGAAAGCCTGAATCCCCATCTCTCCTATCTCACCTGATTCATAAGCAGGATTGTCTGAACTTCAGCGCAGGTGTACCTAGAGCTACCTTGCCTTGTTAGTGATTTTGTTTAATTATACAGTCCTGTGATCCTTAAATCAGGAATTATTCAATTGGCAACAACGGCGTTTCACAAGGGTTGTTTGAGGGCCGCTTGAAGGTGATGAAGAAGGCATTGGCCACGATCCTACTTCCTACACCCTAAACCGCTAATTAAACCCCACACCCCTACAGAGCCCCTGCAGAGCCCGTCTAGACCTCTTCTACCGACCACTTATAGATCTCTCGTAGAACCCGTATGGAAAACTAATCTGAACCCTAATGTTCCAGAAAGAATGGCTCGAGCTGTTCAACCTAGAGGTGCCAATTTTCTGAGTCCGAACACATGGGCCACCGCGTGTAGCACGTGTTTCTTTGCAACTAACTGCTTTTCTGTGTTCGAAAGAGCGCAGGAGGCAACTTTCAAATTTGCAAACTTCATCTACAGACCCGAAAACCTGCAAGACTCAACCTCAAACTTCAGACCTCTCTCTCGCTCTCTATAAAATTATTGATATGCAGCCTGGTAAACACAAAGCCCTCAAGCGCGGCTTCGGGGACGGGGTTACCCAACTCTGGCGTGTTCTTCATGTTATGCCTGGGGCCGGAGGAAGATGCGGAGATCATCGCCGAGCTGCCTCGGCAGGCCAAAACTGTGGATGATGATGCGGAGGTCCTTCGATGGCACTTCACCACCACCAACGGCCAGGATGTGGAGGCGCAGAAAGCTGAAGTGAATCGGCAGCCACTCTACGGCAAACCCTAGAAGGCCCTAAACCCTAAACCCTAGACCCTAAACCCTAAAACCCTAAACCCTATAAACCCTAAACCCTAAAGCATGAACCTAATCCCTGCATCGATGGCGGAGTCGGCCCAAGTGGCAGTCAACTGAAGCACGCCGAAGATCCGATCGGCCAAACATTGGGTCCCGGACGCTCCCCACCGCCACGCCAGGGAGGTGGCTGGGTCCAAACCCTAAACCCCTAAACCCTAAACTGGGACCATTCGTTTAGCAGCTTGCTGCAATCTACTTCTGCACTTTTTGCTGCGAAGTGAGGATGCAGGAACCGTATCACCAACCCCTCCAGGCCCTAAAATGGCACCCAACACCTAAAAATCCTAAACCCTAAACCCTAAAGGCTTAGGGTAGGTAGGGTAGGGTCGGGTGGGTAGGGCAGGGCAGGGGCAGGGTAGGTCGGGTCCGGGGTAAGGGGGTAGGGTAGCCTTAGCTCAAAAGCTTAGGAGTTTAGGGTTTAGGGTGGCTTAGGGTATAGATAGGAATTTAGGATTTAGATAGGGGTTTAGGGGCTTTCAGGGTTCAAGTGTAGAGACCTGATGAATACACCCGCGTTATTTTTGAGGATCCTCAAGTATTATATAGGATACCTACAAAAGTCACAGAATCGGGGAGGCTGCCGTACAGACCAGGGGTCTATATCACCATTCCACCAGGAGTACAAAGGGTGCTTGCTGTTCTCCTTCCTTGCTTTACCCTGAGGTCCATGGGAGTTTCCGAAAATTAGGGGACCTTATTTTAGGGTCCTCATAATAAGGATCCTAGTATTTAGGGTACTATATCAGGCTCCCCTCTTGTCGGAAACCCCATATATGGGCCTTCATAACTACCTATACTATTTTGGGGGTTCTTTATTGTAAATATCGTACAATGGGTCCCAGAACCCTTTTCTAATTATTAACGCCCTTAAATGAAACCCAACCAACCCGACGTCTGGCTTCAGGCCTTGTTTAGCTGCTTGGACACGGACAACGACGACGAAATTGAGTACAGTGAGCTTGGGCCCCGGGGCTTTTTGAATTTATAGGTGTTTACTTCGTAGTGTCCTCTACTTAAAGGTTCATGGGACTTAGTAACTAGGGTTGTAAATAAGGTAACTACACGTATAATTACTTACAACCCCACTTGAGGTACTTATAACCGTACTTACTAAGTCCCATGCCACCCTGTATAGAACTCTTATAGATCCCTTTGAGGAGCCCTTTCAAGGATCCCTCTAAGGACTCTTTACTTACTAAGTCCCATGATCCTCCAAGTAGCCAGAGAGCCCAAAGTCTGAACCGGGTGTATTCCGTGTCCGCCTGGGCCTTTGGGGAGCTTAGGGGCTGTAGGGTTTACCTGTAGCCGAAAAGACCTACCTTTTTAGGGTTCCTTACTATGGTTTCTGTATATGGTTCCTCAAAAAGGTAGGTCTTTTCGGCTACAGGTAGGGTTTAGGGTTTAGGAGCTTTGTCACTGTTTAGGTTGTCGTGCTTGTAATTTGGTACTTGTAATCTAGAGGTCTGGCAAACGAGGAACGGTATCCCTTGTATTCCTTGCATAATCGCATCACCAATAAAGCCATGCCGTATCTCATTTCTAGCAAGCAATTGAACCTATGCATCGGGCCCGTTGTGCCCGAAGTACCTGGATGTTACCCCCTACAGTCTCAAACGACTGACAAGTTCGGACTTCTTGAAGCAAGAGTAACGTCTTGTTCAAGACGCGCGACTTTCTGGCCAGTACCACTGGCTTTTACTACTGGCTTTTACTACTCGCATCAGGCAGGAATGGTAGGGACGAAAACGGTAAAGATGACAAGTCCACAGTATCCTCAGTGCTCTTTACTGCAGCAGTTTGGATACTATATATCTATATATCTATCTATCTATCTATCTATATATATATATATATATGCTACCCCCCCCTCCAGAATCCGCGCTTTGACTGTTTGTACACTACTACGTGCTATTAGAATGTTATTTCAGCCCGAACCCCCAAACCCCAAACTGGCCGGTTGGGGTTTTCGGTCTCTGAGGATTCGGCACGGCATCACCTGAGCTGGGCGGGAGGTTTTCAAAACAGAGTACACATACACACACACACACACTCTACACACACAAAAAAAGTCCAATTTTAGTTCCGATCCCATGGCCGTCTGTTTTTGCGCGAGGATACTCCGTTAGTGAGCTCGCTTGGCGAGCTCGTCTAGGAGCAAGGCGTACTCCAGCTGTGTGAGACGTCGTTCCT